>CAHIKZ030003380.1:2402500-2560000 GCA_903632075.3 Acanthosepion pharaonis | reverse complement strand
AAAATTCCATTTACAAGACAATTGTTTATAATAAAATTCTATTCAATCGGTAGACTCATAACGATTGAAAACAATGTTTTTGTTTGAGTTTGACCAATTCTTAAAAAAAACAAAAAAAAACAAATAAACAAAAATCTAATTAAGGCATGCATGTCTGTCAACCTTAACAATAATCTTTGTTAATTTTATTTTTCAGTCTTTATGATGGTCGATACTTGATCTATCTCTTACTGTTACATCCCCGGACAACGCCGGGCTCTACTGCTAGTTTAGAATAATATATAATTAGTTTTATTTTTTACTGGGATCAGTGGGAAATATATTAGTGCTTATGAAATATTTTAGGATTTTTTCATCTTGCATATAGTTAGAATGCATTTGATTGTGGTATAGTAGGCGCATATGTTTAGGTTTATTTGAGGAAGTATTATGTTCTTTTTGATTTATGTTAATGTTTCTAAGGTCTCTTCTAATTTGTTCATTAACAATGTAATTAGGAAAGTCGTTATTAATGAAAATTTGTTTAATGCTTTTTAATTCAGTGCAGAAATTTTTTCCGTTGAGTTGAAATCAAGTAAAAGATCGCTGTAGTCAAACATAAATGTACAATGACAAACCTCCTTAATGTTGTTGCTATGGAATTTTTTGCAAAACAAATGTTTCAATATAAGAGAGCTGACCAGAATTGGTTGAAATGTAAATTGGCATAAAATGTTATATGCATTTTAATATGTTGTTGCTATATTCATAATAAATTTTGTTGAGTGTCGGTTAATTTTGATTTTTGATTTTGGGCCTTGAGAATTTGAAGATTTCATTTATTATTTTTGTAGTGTAGTATATTGGTGTTGTTTACAGGTATTGTGAAGCCAGACAGGAATGTGTTTTTAGATGTTGTGCAATAGAAATTGTATCCGACAAATGAAGATGTCTTGAGAATGCTGTGTTTGTCAAACCAACATATATACTTACTTTTAGTCAGAGATACAATCTCCCAAAAGACATTTAGACTTATATACAATGAATGCATTTTATTGCAGTATAGCTGGTTGATATGTTTAGGATTATTTGAGGAAATATGTTCTTTTTTATTTAGGTTAATATTTCTAATGGCTCGTTTAATTTGTTCATCAACAATGTAATTAGGAAAGTCATTGTTCAATGGTTTTTAATTCAGTGTAGAAAATTTTTTTGTGGAACATTTAACTTTTGCTTGGTTTATTAAATTTTTTATAATAGCTATTTTGTTAACTAACATAAACATACACACTCTAAACTATAAAAGTGAATGGCTTGACTAAGGCATTCACTTGTATAGTTTAGAGTGCGTATGTTTATGCTAGTAAGTTTTTTTATATGTCTGTGCGTATGTGTAAAATAAATCTCTCTTTCATGCAGTAAGTTTTTCGAATATTTCAAAGTGTTTCTCAAATTCAAAATGTGAACACTTAACATTATTTTTTTCAATTTGTGTGTATAAATACAGATTACTAAATAGCTATTCAACACTTGCCTTAACAAAAATTCCTTAAGGAATGAGATGCATTTGTATAAAAGGTTTTTCTCTTGCCACTTCTTTCATTGCTACATATGGTAATGTTAATAGTAATATTAATTTTTTCATTATAAAGAAATATTTAGCATTCATTAACTCTAGCAGTCAGTACTCCTTTCAGTTGAAATTTATAAAATCTTTCTTTTAAAACAATTTGTCATAAAAATAGCTTTCTCAAGTCCACTCACTGTCATTGTACATTTCTAGTAGTGATAGGAGTTTCCTTCCTAATCTTTTCTTTGAAGTAGTGTGGAACATCAACATCTTATGTCATTATTTTCTTGTGCTACATGTGATATCCATTTTCATTGTTGCTGTTGTTGAAAGTCCTCAAGTGATGTGGTTTCTATTATCAAATACAGTTCATTGCAATTCTGCAGTGCCTGTCCACAGCATTTAAAGAAGAACGTTTTTTTACCAAGATCCACAGGCTTCAAAACCCTTTTTAATCATTGATCTTAGAAAGCAGATGCATCCAGCTGATAGTTTAGGTATTTCTGAACAACTCTGACACCATTCATGACATCCATATTAATGTCTCCCCATCTGACAAGCCTATTTAAGAAAATGACAAGAGTTTTCAGCTAATGTTTTAGTTTTGTAACAATTTGTGGTGTTGGGAGAAATTACCCCTAGCACAGTCTATTTTATGTTCAATTTCCTTATCTCTTATACTAAATTCGTTACAACAGATTCATACATCGAGGTATTTTAATTTTTTTTTTTTTAAGCGTTTCATCCCAAGCAAGGTGGGAAGCCACTAGGACGCAAGGGGTTACAGAAGATTTGGAGCAAGATCAGATTGGAGTGATAGAGGAAAGGATGAGGAGAAGGATAGTGGATAGATCAAGGCAACTGGAGATGTCGATTGATATTACATTTGAATAGTTGGAGATTATAGCTCTCAGGGAAACAGGAATAGGGAAGAGAGTTCCACAGGCGAGAGGTGCGAGACATGAAACTATTGGAGTAGAAGAGACGGCTACATTTAGGAGTTTCAACAGTGAAAGGGTGACAGCGGGATGCCAGCCTCGTAGGGCGCTTGAACTCATGAAGTCTGAAAACCAGTGAATGCAGCTCCTCGGAGCAATTTCCATGAAAGTATTTGTAAAAAAGACAGAGAGAGGCGACAGCGCGTCTGTGGGAGAGCAACTGTAGACGAGACGCCAGAACAGGGCCAATGGAATCAGGGTAGGTGCCATCACTGCTTTCATCATATAATTTATGGGAAGCAAGTAAATTATTCTGTGAATGTACTTTGAAAAAGTACGTAATATATATATATATATATATATATATATATATATATATATATATATGTGTGTGTGTGTGGTTATACTGAAACCTTTACATTTTTTTCTTTTTTTGACATTATTATAGCAGAAACTCCATATTTGAAATAGACACCCATTTTTTTGTTTATTAAACACTAACAAGAAAAGGAAATTTCTAGATGCCTGCTTTTATCAAATGTAGTTATTGATGGAAAACATGACACCAAAATCTGAAGGTATATTGGGATATCAAAAGAGGCCTTCCTAAAGCTAAGTAAAGTATTAAGAAACAGGAAAATTTCTTTAGAGACAAAGAAAAGAGCAATGAATGTTTTATATACTGTCGGTCCTCCTATGAGGCAGTGAATACTGGTCAATCTCATCAGATGAAGAAGAGATTTGAGACAACAGAAATATGGTTCTACAGAAGGATGCTGAGAATACTATGGACTGAATATATGAGCAATGACAAAGTTCTAGAGAAAATGTAAACAAAAGGACACTTCAAAACAGAAAGAGACAGTTGAAATTACTATAGCATGTAATGAGGAAAGTTTGACACTTACAGGATATAGCAACAGACAAGAGGGAGAGTTACAGGCAACCTATAATCTGCCTCATGAGTTTGTGGAAATAGTTGGCAGAACAGGGATTAGGAGAGATAGCAAAAAGACAAAATTTACTAAGAGCTACAAAGGAAAGGAAATTGTGGAGAGCCACGGTCGTCCATGTCCTGACATGGCTGTTTAAAAGCCTTGCTTTTGTCATATAGGAAAATCCAACATGGCGCGTAAACAAAATATTCGGCACAAAATCTCATTCATCAGTAACATTTTAAACACCTCATAGAACGTAAAGTTCTTAAAGCAAACCTATGCCAAACTGTTTTCCTGAATCCTTGATGACTTGGCTGTCCGAAAATGATAATATCAAGATGAAATAATGGAAACTGAGTGTGAAAAACATAATTATGCGCAACAAGTTTTTGATCAATCAGTAAACTTCTGGACCTTTTCAGGTGACATTATAGGATCCAGACGGCTATTGTTTACACAGGGAATTATTCACTGGTAATTAATCTTTGATTTGGCAGTGGAAAATGTCACTTGGTGGTTAGCATTAAGAAATTATGCCCAATTTTCTGAGAAAAATCACCGTTTTTTTTATGAAAAAATATTTATTTTCACTTCAAAATAATATCATTCAAACTTCATCCATTTCTCCTTAATTTGGTATGAACATCATTGAATAAAAGGAATGGCTAAATGGTCCGGCGATGGGAAATAAGAAAGATATGTGGCGAAAAAAAACAATGTCGTCTGCTAAGTGTTGTTGTCATCACCCAGGTCATGAGGTGTTAAAAACAAAACAAAACTCATGAAACCATTGCTCAAACATTGGTTATATCAAGCCCTACTAATGTTGACCCTTTTTTTTTCACTCTTTGCTCTTATCTGGGAGTGGTGAGTTTTATTACAACTTGTTCTAAACGTTTATTGCTGGCTGGTTAACCTTTGACCCAGAGATGTCAAAGTCAATTTGGTTTAATTTTCCTTATCGCTGCTATTTTTGGGAAAAAAAAAACTTTTGATTTCTAGTGGTCAGGAATTGGAGGTAAATCTTTTACTAAAGATTTCCATGGCTGGGTGTCAATTTTTTTTAACCCCTGGCAGTCATATAATTGAAAATTACCAATGGACTTTGTCGCATTTTGACCCCCTAGGAATGTTGATTTCCTTCAAAACTCTCAATTTTATGCCTGAAATAGTTTGATTATGATTTAAGCTTTCTGATTTAAAAAAAAAATTGGTTAATTTCCCATTTATTATCCATTTTATTTAGAACTAGAAAAAATGCAAAATTTTCACTATTTTTTCACATTTAACACCCTGAAAAAAATTTTGAGTCATTTACACCAGCTAATTTTACTTTTAAATGAAAGAATATATCCTTTGGTTTCAGAAAATACCTAGTTTCATGGGGTTCAGATCAAAAGTTTCCTTGATATTTGTTTAGGTGATAATGAAATATTTTCAATATTTTACCCCTATAAAAGTATGAAAATTCATTTTTTGAGAGAAAATAAGCTGTGACAAAATGACTTGCTATTTTTGTGATGATTTTTACTTGGGATAGAAAATTTTTACCATAGCAAACCTGAATTGACTTTATTTAAGTTCAGTGGGGTTATAGGAAACCTCAAACAGCTGTGCTGAATAAACATAGCACATAAAAAAATTACATCTTTGGATTGGTAAAATGCAACTTTTACAAAGTATACAATTAAAAGGGCTTAGTACAAAATGATTATGTATATATATATATATATATATAAAGGCAGGATTTTGTGTGTGTGTGTGTGTGTGTGTGTGTGTGTGTAATGAATACACGGCCGCAATTTTCGACGGATTTGCACCAAAATTTACATGCACATGCTCAAAGTTAGCGGCAAGGTCAAGACCGACATTGCATTTCCCAACTCCCATCGATAGTGGAAATAATCAATTTTTTCATGCTTCTACGGCAGTTTACATGTAGTTTGCAGCCATTTTCTACGGGCCAGAGTGAGAGCCTATAGCTGGCTGCCACGAATAGGCAGGAAGATTCTATTGGCCAGCATGAGAGCCAACAGCTGACTGACACGAATATTAACTAGCATGCTAGCATGCAAAAAAAAAAAAAATAGCTGCATTTGTCACAAGTGGGAAAAATTTAAATCTGCATGGCATTTTACTCCAATTGGCTCATTCGCTTGCTTAAACTCAACGTTGATTCTGATTCCACAGAAGTGGGTTCGGTGTGAAAAAATATTTGTTGTTAACATTCTTTTTTCATTCGGTTTTTCCAGCTACGAGTCCTTTTTTAAAGCTGATCGTTTTGTATTCATTTTATTTAGTTCTTTTTTCGTAACAGATTTAATGTTTAGTATAGAGCTTAGAAAAAATTCGCAATGTGAGATAGGCCTTAGCATGTAGCAACATCAGCTCGGCAAAGGGCACTCCTTTAAAGGCAAGGAAGGGCAAAAATATTTTAAGTCAAGTGATAGCGATTGCTGTACGAGTCGTACGATTTTTTGAATCAAGCATGGGCAATGCTGCTAGTATATATATATATATATATATATATATATATATATATATATATATATATATATATACATACACACATACACACACAGCATGTAACAGCATAATTGTCCATCCCACAAAATGTTTAATATCTAAAAAACCCACTAAACTAATTGAGTTTCTTTTTTCCAGGTTTTCAGATGTTTAGCCAATTTGACACCATTTGCCGCAAGAATCACTGAAAAACCCTTTGAGTTATTCAGCTAGAAAGAGAACAGGTTAAAATCATTTTGTGTCAGCCCCACTGTCTTCCCAAGTGAGCAATGGTGAGAGGAAAAAGATCATCCAGGCCTTCAGCAATGGTATGAACATTCATAATCTGGCTTCCATCTTCAAAGTTCATTCAAGACCCATAAAAAGAATGGTGAATAAGTTTTAAAAAAAAAGGGAACAATAGAGAGGAAAACTGGATTAGGAGGTCACAACAGCAAGAGGAATCATCATTTTAACTTAGAGCTAAATACATTCTTATTGTTTAAATACATTCTTATTGTCTTATTGTCCAGTAGTGATATAAAAAATCTCAGAGAATTCCAGTAAGATATCTTTAATCATTTCTAAGATACAACGGTTCAAAGCTTAATCTAACAAATGGACAATTTCCCCCATTTTGGGCATTATTATATCTATGAGATAATAACTCTTGATTTAATCTAACTTCAACAGAGAAATAGATTTATAGGTATTTACCAGGTCACCCACATTGCAAGCAGATATGAAAGAAGGTTGAGATTTAAAGACGTTCACTCATTATAATGTAAACAAAGTGCCTGTCTTGTTTCCACATGTTACGAATTAAGTGACAATCTGATAAATTGGTCAATGAATGCCTTCACTTCTCTTCATTGATTGACCTTTCACCTCACCCACCACCATTTGTAATAATGTAGAGTGTGCGATGGGTAAATTGTCGTCATGTTATATTTTTAATTTCATGTATGCATGTTGTTTGTTCTAGATTTTATCAATTGCACACTATACTAGGGTCAGTTGGGCACCATCTGGGAGAAAAAGAGCACCACGAACTTTGGAAACTGCATGCTGTATTGCTTGGCCAATGTAAACATTTCAGAGTGTTTGGTTGTCAATCTGAGGACAGTGCAGAGGATTCGGAAAGAGTTGGATGAGTCTAATGGCAATTACAAAGGTACAGCAGATTGGAAAACTCACTCTGGTAACTAGAACTAGATTTGTTGCTGATGGCCTCAGACTCAACACTGAGGCCAACATCAAGTGTCTTGAGGAGGTAGTGCTTCCCTGGGTCAAGAGGGTGACTGCTGGAAGACCTTATGTCTGGTAACAAGACTGCATCATGCCATTCAAGCAGGAGAACACAGTCATAGCTGTCAGACAATTTCTGCAACCACCTCATTCCTTACATCTGGTCACCTAACTCCCCAGACTGCAACTCCCTTGACTGATTATTATGTGCAGGGTGCAATTGAGTGAAAGACAAACAAAACTCCTTGTAATACCAAAGATGAATTAAAGGCAAAAATTATGACAGCATTCACCAGTTTAAACAAGGAGTCTATCCAGAAGAGTTGCAGGGGATTCTGAAGTCATCGGGTGGCCGTGGTTGAAGTTAATGGCGGTTTTACTGAATAAATTTACACTTCAGTATTTCAAGATATTTTTGCGTAATTTTGGTAAGTTATATATATATATATATATATATATATATATATATATATATATATATATATATATATATATGAGATGTCAGTGTTATTTTCATTTTTAGAAAAATTTAGAAGACAATTTATCTACTGCACCTTGTAACTCACACAATGATTATCTCAAAGCTTACTTCTCTTTTCTCAAAAGTTTGCCATTATTTCAATGTCACTTTATTGAACTCTCTTGAGTTTTCAATTCCAGTTTAGCAAAATATATGTTTCTAATTCGATTTCTTTTTCTCAAAAATATCTTTCCCAGATTGTCAACCAATGACTGCATCTTTGGCTGGAACAACACTGACAACATTTTATCTAAGTAGCAATGTTGTTAACTCGGGCAAGAAATGGCTTGTTAATTTTAATGCCTCCAAAACAAAACTTCTCTCTTTTAACCATCTAAGAGATCTTATTTTGGCCCTCCATCAGCATAGCTGATGTGAACTTCCAGGAGAGTAACTCAGTGCACCTTCTCTGTTTAATGTTTTCCATTGGCATGAAATGGGATGATATTGAATCAATTGCTAAGCTTGCTGCTAAGAAAGTTTGTTCACCGTCATGCTAGACAATTTTTCTAGCCAGAATCTTGCACTTTCATAAATCTTACATTCGTCCACGCATTAAATACTGCTGCCACATTTGGTCTAGTGCTTCTGCTATGTATCTGGAGATTCTTGAGAGAAACCGAAAAGGAATCAGCAATGTCATCGGTCCTGACCTGGCATCTTGGTTACAGTCACTTTCCCACTGCTGTAACGTAGCTTCCCAGTGCTTTTTGTTTATAAATGTCTTCATGGTAATTGTTCAGATGAACTTTTCTCTTTGGTATCTGAACTTCATGAATTTAAGCACAGTACTAGATTGGCAGCTAGGTCTCATCATTTTTCAGTTCAAATTGCTAAGTAACTAAATTCTATGCTAATGGTTTCTTCACTCATACTTCTCGCTTGAGGAACTCTCTCCTGGTTTTCCAATCAACTTTGATCTACAAAAATTTAAATGCAACATCAATTGTCATCTTCTATCTCATTGAATCCTATTCTTTTATTGTCCTTTCACCTCAATAAGGTTTTCTCAGTTTCTTTCACTCTCAATAACTCCCCTTGCATCTTAGTGGCTTTATTTCCTTACTTTGGATGAAATGATTGAAAAAAATGTTGTGAAGCTACGTAAAAGGTTGCATTTATGTTCCACCACTACCCACTAACCTCAATGATCTTAAACATCAAATAACAACAGCGATCAACTCAGTAGATCGTGATATGCCAATATGTGTCTGGGAGGCATTCACTTATCGCATTGATGTTGCTTGTGCTGCAGATGGTAGCCACATTGAACACTTGTGAAACAGGTAATAAAAGTTGATTGTGAGTAAAATATTTGTGACTTGGCTAAAGTTTTCTATGGCTTTTCCTTATTAAAATATTGCATAATGAAATTGGTTCATTCTTTTTTAATAACCCTGTGTATATATAATATATATATATACACACCACATAACACTCTTGAGCGCTTAGCCTTGGAGTGGGTAGAATGGAGATCAATGTGTTTTAGTGGACTCAGAACTTTTCAATCTGCTTGTTTGAATCATCTTCAAGAAGTGAGTGCAAGATCTAAAAGGTCAGCCAATCTAATAGTGAACTCATCTCACAATCCTCACACTTGCTCCATATGTGGCCTCCTTTGTAAATCACTAGCGGGTCTTAAATGCCACTTTAGATTATCACACAAACTTTCATAACTAAATCAAGTAAGCTGTCAGATCCTCATATGTCAAAAAACGATGGGAGAGTATATTATTATTATTATCATTATATATATATATATATATATATATATATATATATATATATATATAAAGATATTTTTTCTAGGTACAAAATTTAATGATTGAAATAAAAGCATAAAACTTATTACGAGACATATTAAAAACGGAAAAATGTACAATAAAAGTAAGTTCCACAACTTCCTTTTATTGTACACTTTTCTGTGTTAATTTTAAATTAAATCTCCTGTTGAAGCCTGAAGATCGGGAGCAAAACCAGTTGTTTCGCCCGTTTTTAATATGTCTCGTAATATTAAGTTTTATACTTTTATTTCAATCATATATATATATATATATATATATATATATATATGATTGTTTGTTTTTCTTAAGGTAAATGAGTTAGACTATCATGGATGTCAAATCTGAAACTAAGAAGGCAGGGGAGATATCACAAAATATCAAGAATCTTCAACCTTTGTACCCACCCAAAAAATCCATCTGTTAAAAGGATAGTTTTTCCCTTGACACTGCTATTATTTTAACTATCTTTACACCTTAACAATGTTTACTATTTTAAAAAGTGATGATTAGAATTTTAATCTTTATTCTTGAGAACTGACAACAAAAATAATAAACACTATTTATCTATTGTATTATTTATTGGAAAGGTTGACAAAATAGTGGCTAATAACCAATCGATTCAAATTTATAGAATAGTAAATAAGGATTTCTTTATAGTTTGTTCACATATTTTAATAAATTAGTAAATGGTTATAAATTTATAAATAAAATTTGTTTTCGCATTTATTTCTTTATAAATTGGTAAATGATAAATATTGCACTGCATTATTTTTAGAAGGTTGAAAATATAAAATAATTCTTGTAAATAAACAATCATATACTGTTTAATATTTTTGTTGTAAATTCTCAAGAACAAAAAAAAAATGGATAAATTCACTTCCATCATATGCTTAGATTTCATTACAAGTCTATTCATCACTTATTATAATATTAAACAATGCCGAAGAGTGAAGGCATTTAAAATGGTGGTGTCAAAGGAAAGACTGTCCTTTTGACTTGGTCTTTTTAATGAAGGTTAATGACTGTTAAAATATCTATATCATTAAACAGTAGAACTAAATATAGATAAAATTGACATCTGAATTGGCATCTGCTGAATTCTGTGAAAAGAAAATTCAATTGTTGAAATAATTATATATATATATATATATATATATATATATATATATATAATATTTACTAGAGGGAAAAGGAAAATGAACATAGGCTGCACTAGAGCTTGTGAAAATGGATGTGTCATATTAGAGAGTGGGACAAGGAGTGAAAAGACAAACCTTACTAAGGATATGAAGTTGTGGAGAGCTATGATCACTCACATCCTGAAGGGACATGCCATATAGAAGATCTATAAGAATGCTGTTTGGTTGATGAATGTTGAATGTTTTGTGCACAAAAACACCTAATTTCACTATTACAACTGCAATGAGTTCAATCCTGTTTTGGTGCTCCAGATTTGAAGCCTTGTGCCAAACACAGCTAACCTTATTAACTATTAAACTATGAATCCTTTTGTGTGCAGATTCTTCCTTAATATATTTTTGTCTGATTGATCTTTTTTCTATCAAAAGGTAGAACTACTTTATCTTTATTGCATCTGTCAAGTCAATATTCTTTTATGGCTTGATCATCTCATTGCAGACATCAGTGTGTGTTTGTGTGTGTGTGTATATATATATATATATATATATATATATATGTGTGTGTATAAAGAGAGACAGAAGGAGAGAGAAGAGGAAGTGAAAGAGAGAGAAATGGAAAGAAAAAAGAATTGAAAAAGAGAGAGTCACATTTGCATTAGATTCTGGCAAAATTGCAATTCTCTGTTCCTTGACTCTAAATAGTTGATTGCTTCTTCAACGTCGCAATCATAATATACATGCATCATTACCTCCAATATTGCCTCTGCCTAACAAACTCACTAAAGCATATATATATATATATATATATATTGTGTATTTAGGTAGCAAATAATATTGAAAATGACAGACATTTTGTGTCAATTAATTTTAATGATCAACTTTTCCAAATTATGAATTATATTTCTCAGACAAGGAGAAAATTCCCTCAGAAATTGTCCAAAGTTAAATTCAGAAGAAAAGTACAGGATATACGACTCAAGCTTTCGACTTTATTAAGTCATCATCAGGGTCAGTAGAGACAATTGGTGAATAGTATAATTTTGAAGTAGTGTAACAACACTATTTTCTATTTTTTACATAATTTGTTAGAAGTATGTGATGAAAGTACATGGGATCTAAAGTTGTAGAACCAATGAGTAAGATGCCTTCTAAAAGTTATGCAAAGTATTAAGAAGTAAAAAAAATTAATTAAAACAAAAAGAGTAGTGAACTGCAATGTAATATCAGACTCTTATATGGCAGTAAATTCTGAACAGATGAAGAAGAGACTCAAAACAACAGAAATGTGGTTCTCCAGAAGGGTGCTGAGAATGCCATGGACCAAACATGTGAGCAATGAAAAGTTTTTAAGAAAATGGAAACAAAAAAGACCCTTATACATCAGAAAGAGACAGTTGAAATTTCGGACACATGAGAAAAAGAAGGCTTGGAAAATACGATACTCACAGGACAGATTGAAGGCAAGAGGAACAGAAGAAAACAACAAATAACTTACCTAGCAAACTTGTGTAAACAGATGGTGGAACAGGGTTTAAGAGAGATAAGAAAAAGACAAAATTTCTTAAGAGCTACAAAGGACAGGAAATGGTGGAGAGCCATGATCACCAACATCCTGAAGGAATACAGCACAGAAGAATAAGACAAAAATATTGATTTAGATGATCCTAAAGTCCTATCAGGATTTATCATCAGCGGATGTAATAACATAGATGACACTATTTTGATGGGAGATACAGAAGGATTGGTTTGGTTTAATTTGGTTTTACGGTGTATCAACCTCAATGGGTTATTTTATGCCGACAAAATTTGTTATTGCTGGTAATATTTTTTTTCAAAAATGTATTGATGGTAATAATTTTTTTTTTTTACAAAGTATTTCTGGTATTAAATCTATTTTTTCACTTTCATAGTGTTTTGAACCCACACTCCTCAAAACCTCCTGATCAGAGGCCTTGCTGTTGGGCATAGTTTATCGTCTTAACCAGGACGAGAGACACAGAAGGAAAACAGCAAGAACTCCTAGACAAGATAGTGAAGGAAAGCAAAAAGAAAGGACTATTAACTGTTTGAAGATAAAATATCTGATTTTCAGACAATGGAAAAAGTGACATACAAATCCAAAATTACATTGGAATGGTGAAAGATGCCTTCCATTAACAAAGTATTAAGAGATTTAAAAAAAAAAATTTTTTATCCTTTCACCCTCAATCAAATGCCACTCGGATGCAAGTATCGTCATTCCATGACGATGCTTGAGAACTAAAGCAATGTGTCATGAAATTGATTCATTCTTTTTTAATAACCCTGTGTGTGTTTGCATGTGTGTGTATATAAACACACACACACAAACGTTTTTAAAGTAACAGATATTAGATTATTCAGTTTTATAAAGTTATAGATTTCAGGTCCCTAGTATTAGAATTGAACATACTTTAAAAAAAAAAAAAAAAAAAAAAAAAATTTTTTTTATTCAAGCAAAGCAAAGCAATAAAGCCACTAAGATGCAATGGGGTTACTGAGAGTGAAAGAGAAATAGAAGACTTTATTGAGGACAAAGGAGAATAAAAGAACAGATTTCAGGAAGACAGAAGATGGTGATTGACATTGCATTTAAATTTTTGAAGATTGGAGATGGCAGGGAAGGAAAAAATCGGAAAGGAGTTCTACAGGTGATTGATTGATTTAATCTGTTTCTTATAGGTTATCAACCTTTTGCAGGTTATTTAAAGCCAGAAAAATTTTTTTTTTCATATTGTAAGAATTTTTTTCCTTGAGATAATAATTATTTATTAATACATGTCTTACTAATTAACCCATAGCTGGGGAAGAGAATAGGTGTATTCATAACTTTCACAAAGGTATTTGTAAATAAGTGAATATAATAAACCCAACTGAAATTGGAACTCGGCTCTCCAATTAGCAATTCAGAGTCTGTGGTGAACAATTATATAGAAGTGAGTCAGTCAGAGTAGCTTGCATCTGGTGCAAAGGAAAATAAGTTCCTTATCTCAATACATGACATGAAGCAGAAACATTTTGTTCTTTGAAAATGGCATGAATATTCCCCACCCACTTTAGATTATTCCATTGGCTTTTATACAGCTTAGTATGGTTCGACCAGTAGCGATTCAGATACTGATTGGTCAGTATAGAGAATGCCATTTGACTGTGTGACTGAAGACTAAGCGAAGAACACTAATTGGTCAATCGGCCATGGTGTTGGCATAATAAAAGAGGGCTAAAGCAGTGAGAAGCAGAACGATTTTTACATTGGTGACATATGCAGGAATTCAAGAATGACAAAAGAAGCATTCAGTATTGTACGAGCAACATCAGAGGAATATAACGTCATTTAACTATAGAGGCTTGATCCATTACATCAATTTCACATCCAAGTTTACAGCACTTGGTATTCCCAAGTGGTCACCCATCTAGGTACTTACCAGACTCGATGTTGCTTAACTTCAGTGATCGTACAGGAACTGGTGTTTCAATGTGGTATGGACATAAGCCATCCACAGGCAAGGGTTCTGAGAAAGGCAACTATTAAAATAGAACATACAGTTACATCTAACTAGTTCAACAGTAAAATGGTGATTGCTAGTAGCCAATCTAGTAGCATGCTTAAATTCATAGGAAAATTTTATTAGAAACAAATAAAAGAGTGCTGAACTGATGTGTCATATGTATCTTCCTATATGACAGTAAATGCTAGACGCTTTCCTTACAGATAAAGAAAAAAAAAACAACTCAAAGTGATAGAGATGTGGTTCTACAGAAGGATGCTGAGAATATCATGGACAAACATAGTTTTAACGAAAATAGGAACAAGGGCAACAACTCAAAATTAAAAAGAATTCAGATTTCTTGGATAAGAGGGCTTGGAGAATTTAGCACACATATGAAGGTAGAGGAAACAGCTAGTAACTTAATTAGTTTGTGTGAATGCTTGGTTAATTTGTTTTCTACAGCATAACAACTCTTTGCAAGTTATTTAAAGCCAGAAAATACTTCTAGATTGTAAGAATTTTTTTTTTTTTTTTGATATGATACAAGTCTTACTAATTAAGCCATGACTGGGGGGGGGTTGATTCCTACCTTTCCCAAAGGTATTTGCACATAAGTAAATATAATGAACCCAACAGGAATTGGAACTCGGCTCTACAATTAACAATTCCGTGCTATTATCCATTACACCACTCACACACTAAAGCTAACAGCACCTGGTATTCCCAAGTGGCCAGCCATTTGGATATTGACCAGGCTCAAAGTTGCTTAACTTCAGTGATCATATAGGAACCAGTATTTCAACATGTGACCATAAGCCTCAGATTTCTGGGAGATATGAGAACAGAGGGCTTGGAGAATTCAAAACTCATATGAAGGCAGAGGAAAATAGCTTGTAAGTTACTTAATGTGTTTGTGTGATTGGGTGACAGAGCAGTGACAAAGAGGGGTGGTAAAAAGTCAAATGCTACTGAGATTTGCAAAGGGCAGGAAGTGGTGGAGAACCATGATCACCCACATCATTAAGTATCCTATCTTTGTGTGACTGGATGACAGAGCAAGGACAAAGATGGCTGGTAAAGCGTCAAATGTTGCTGACAGTTACAAAAGCCAAGGAGTTGAGAAGAGCCATGATTTCCCAACATCTGTCTGGTAGTTTAAATCAAGAGTGATTAACTAGGGACCCCAACCCGACTTGCTCTTTATCTACAGGGTGCGATGGGTAAATTGTCAACATTTCATATTTCTAATTTCATGCATACAGGTTGTTTGTTTTTGATTTTGTCAACTGCACAGTATAATAGGGTCAGTTGGGCACCATCTGTGAGAAAAAAGCACCATGATGCAATTCACTTTGCCAGAAATTTAGAAATGGCTTTGGTACTGCTTGGCATTCATACCAGAAGGTCCAATACAAACTTTCCAGAGTGTTTGGGTGTCACCTTGAATACAGTGCAGAGGATTCTAAAAGAGTTGGATGAGTCTAATGGTAATTATGAAGGTGCAGAAAACTCACTCTGATGATTCTGATGTTGGTGAGGGCCACAGACTCAAGAGGTCAAGAGGGTAACTGCTGGAAGACCCTATGTCTGACAACAGAACTCTGCACAATGCCACACAAACAGAAGAACCTAGTCATGGCTGTCAGACAATTTCTGCAACCACACCACCCCTTACATCTGGCCATCTAACTCTCCAGACTGCAACTTCCTTGATTATTATGTATCGGGTGCAGTTGAGTGAGAGATCAAGAAAACTCCTTGTAACACCAAAGATGAACTGAAGGCAAGGATTATGACAGTATTCACTAACTTAATCAAGGAGACCATCCAGAAAAGTTGCAAGAGATTCCAAAGTCATATGGATGCCGCAGTTGAAGCCAATGGCGATTTTATTGAATAAATTTACTCTTTTGTATATAGAGATATTTTTGTGTAATTTTGGTAAATATATCTGTTACCATGAGATGTTAGAGTTATTTTCATTTTTGCCTAATTTAGATGACAATTTATCCACCACACCCTGTATCTCTCTCTCTCTTTTTCATTTTCTCCACTTTTTTTCAGTTTCTTTCTTTACCCATTCTGTCTCTCCTTCCCCCTTTGTACATTGCTCTTTCCTCACTCTCTTCATCAACTTTCTTTCTTTCTACATCTATCCACACTTATCTTTTTCTTTCCCTCTATCTCCCTCTCTGTCTTCCATCCTCTCTTCCTTTCTTAGTTTTTATGCATTCTCCTCTCACTCATCACAACTACCAAGTTTACATTTTCCCATCCCCCTTTCTCTCTAGCTATGTCCCTCTCTCTTCCCTTTGTATTGATCTCCTCATCACTTCGTATATAGAACTCTTTACCTTTCTACAGCTATCCACCCACAATTTCTTTGACTGTAAATCCATTTTTCTCTCTACTCTTCAGCATCAATCTCTCACTCTTCTTCCTCTTTGCCTCTTGCTCTCCTCTCTTTTACTCAATCAACCATCTTTTACGGATTTGATACACCCTTCTCTACTCTCCTCACTCCCTATACCTATCTATCTTTCACTTCTTCTTTCTGTGAATAAATCCTTCTCTCCTATCTCTATAGAGAACATTCATTCTCACTCATTTCTATTGAGACCCACTTACTCTCTTTCCAGATCAATTCTTTTCTCTCTTTTCTTTATTTACTCTTTATCATATTACCAAGTCCCTCAATCTTCCTCCTCTTTCTCCTCCTCTCCATCTGTCTCTGGTTCTCCTCTTTCTTCTACTCAACCAACCACTTTTTACTGATTTCATACACCCTTCTCTACTTTCCTCACTCCCTATATCTACCTATCTTTCCCTTATCTCCTCCCTCTATATAGAACTCATTCTTTCTCACTCAAACCCTTTCTATTTCTGTATTAAACCACACATACTCTTTGTCAAGGCTCATTCTTCTCTTTATCATCATTCCTCATATCTTCCTCCCCTTCCTAACCGTTTGTCTCTTGTTCTTTCTTTTACTCAACCTACCACCTTTTACTGATTTCATACCCACTTCTCTACTTTCCTCACTCCCTATATTTATCCATCTTTTCCTTCCTCTTTCTGTAAATAAATCCTTGTCTCCTCCCTCTATACTGAACTCCTTATTTCTATATCTATCAAGCCACACTTACTCTCTTTTTCTCTAGGTCAATTCCTCTTGTTATTTACTCTTTATCATAATATCACCCCTCAATCTAATTCCTCTCCATCTGCGTCTGGTTCTCTTCATTCATTTATCCAACCAACCATTTTTTACTGATTTCATACCTTCTTCTCTGCTTATCTCACTCCCTATATCTACCTATCTTTCCCTTCCTCTTTCTCTCATCCCTCTATAAAGAACTCATTACTTCTCACTCTTTTCATTTCCACATCTATCAAACGACACATACACTTTTTCTAAATTCATTCTTCTCTTTATTCCTCATGTCTTCCTCCTCTAATTTCATACAACCTTCTCAGCTTTACTTGTTCTCTATATCTACCCATCTTTCCCTTCCCCTCTCTGTGAATAAATCCTTCTCTCTTTCCTCTATAGAGAACTCATTCTTTCTAACTCATTTCTATGCCCCACTTACCCTTTCTTTCTCTAGGTCAATTCTTCTCTCGTTTCGCTTTATCCTATCAAGTCTCTCAATCTTCTTCCCCCTACTTACCATCTGTCTCTTTCTTTTACCCAAACTACCACCTTCTACTGATCTACATCTTTACACTTCTACAGAATATTCAATAGATGTGAGGTACCATTTTTTCTTTTGAGATAATCAATACTTAATTTAATCTTGTATCTTTAAAGCAAGCATTTTTCCCCCCACCATAATTCATAAAAACCCACGACAACAAAATAATTTTGACGCCAGAGAAAACAAATGAAAATTTATCTTTGAAATTGGCTCCGGGAATATCAAAAAGCAAGCCATGCACAAGAAATCATATATTAATATTTTACTCAGGGTAATCAAGAATTCTTAAACTTCTCTGAAGTTACATTAGAAGACATGGAACAAATCAACTTCTAGCAGAGTAGTCAAGTGATCTAATATCCGTTCCACCTTCTTTGAGTAGGTCCATCTTCAGAGACTTATCCATAGGTTAGCCAATGATCTTCCAGCAAACATACACCAATTTATTCTTCAAACTTGTATTGCAAGTAAAAAGAAAGGGAAAATGACAGGATCAGGAATAATGTCATGCAGGAATGTTTAAAAATAAAAAATATATGGTTAAAAAAAATTAAAAAAAAAAAAGAAGCTTCTAGAAGGATTAACCAGAAGCATCTTGTCCACTTCTGTACCTCATCAGCTATGTTATAATGAGCATTTTCCGTTCTATTAGACGATTGTACACCAAACTGATCATCTCTTATAGGCCTACTTCAAGTATCTGAACTAAAAATGGTATGTTTGTTAACCTATGCCCTTGACCCTGGCCTAGCCTGACCACTGCACTCATCAGCAACAAAAACCAAAACATTGGAAGCAGGAAGAATGAAGAAGTCACGTCTGTATGAAAGAGGAAGAAAAAAAAATCGATGAACCAGAAGAAAAGATTGTGTAACACGATCACTTCATTGATTTGTAGGTAGGCAGGGGCTGGAACAGGGGGGGGTGGATAAAGAGTGACAGGGGAATGGAAATGATTCATAAATATCGGAAATAGCTAAACTGCAGCAAGTAAGTATTTATAGACTTATGTCCTTTCCAATCTTGAGTTTGTTTGGTTACATACTTTCTTTTCATTTTCATTTATATATATATATATATATATATATATATATATATATATATATATATATATATGCACACATGCTGTATATATATTGTTTGTGTGATGTAAGAAAGACAAAATAAACAGTGAAAAGTAAGTATCTAACTAGATGGACTCAAGATTGGAAAGGACATGGGTGTATGTGTACATATATATATATATATATATATATATATATTATGTGGGGTTTCACTATTTGCCCATAGCTGGGACCCTAATAGGTGCTACTACCCTGGGTCAGGGTGGACCTAAAAACAACAACAATTTAGAGGTTGCTCCACACTCTTCAAAACCTCCAATCTCCTGATCAGCGGCCTGGCTACCTGGAACAGTTTATCGTCATACCCAGGACTTGTATGCAGGTCACTAGCAGGACTGAAGTGTCACATATGGCATAAACATAGAAAATGAATGAGGTTATCGGATGCTTATATGTCAAAATTGACAGGAGATTCCTGATCACATGTATATATTGAGACATATTTCATTGAATAATTTAGACAAGTTTTGTCTACTTATTTTCAATTGTTTTTTGGTGTCATTATTAAAGGAAGAGAGAAAATTGCTGTGTTGATACATTTTACTTCATTCTGAGTACTTTTGACATAGCACAATTTTATCATTAGAGTATTGTTTATTTCAAGACAAATATTCCTGTGGCTATGTCTTGAGATCCTGCTGTTGCATATGTAGACTTCTATGCCGGTCAATGGTTGGACTGAAGTGTTACATATGACATAAACATAAAAACTGAATGATGTCAGATCCTTATATATCAAAATCAATGAGAGAATCTATATCACACAGAGTGCTGGTGTTAATAAAATAATGTTCAATGTAATATAACAGAGCTATAAAGCTATATATTAATAATATACATTTTTTCCTTACCAGTAGCACGACTGTGTTTCATGCACAATGCAACTCAACATCTGAAGATTGGGTTGTTCATGAAACTCAATTATATATATATATATATATATATATATATATATATAAATACACATACACCAATGTCTGTAATACAACTTCATTTCATGGTTTCCCAAGTCATCAGGCACATATCACAAAAATTTTGACATATGTGCCTGACAATGTGGGAAACCATGAAAGTTTCAGTTGCACTACAAATGTAGGTATATGTGCATTTATTAATATATACTTCATAGCTCTGTTTAACAACATTGAGCACTGTTTTGTTTGAACAATAAATTAAATTTTTGTTCATTTGCTTATCTGCGTATGCATGCTATCACACACATAAACAGTTCCTAATATCTCTTTATTTAGTTTATATTCATACATTATTACATTATTATATATATATATATATATATATATATATATATATATATATATATATAGTATAGTATAGTGCCACATGGAAGTATGTGACCTGCACACTCCAAGAAAAAAAAAAAAAAGAGCAGATAGGTTCACCTATCATCCAGTTCACACTCCTCCTGGGTCTTTCGAACAGATGTAGAGGTTTCCTGTCTAGGATTAGGTTTCTGGTCCCCTCTAAAGTTTTTTCAGTGTTTCACTTCCAGTAGCCACTTGCGTCTTAGTGGCATTATTGCCTTGGTTGGAGTGAATGGATAAAAAAAAAAAAGAAAAAAAAAATGTGCATCCAAACACCAATTTCTAAAGTAGACTTTCCAAATAATGAACACAAGTCAAAAAATAAAATAAAAAATAAAATAAAGATGTATTTTAATTATTTAATCAAAAAAATGTAATTTATTTCCCCAAATTGAAAATCTGACAGGTATAAATGTATGTAACCCCCACTGTATATTATTGAAGTCAAGTAGATAATAAATTCAGCTGAAATACATTTGGGTGCTTAATCATTCAATTTAAGCAGATCAATCAAATGAGACAATCTTAATAAATTGGTTGAACCAACACAGATTAAAAGAGAAGGGAAACCAGCTAAGCTACTGTAATGCCAAGATATGGCTTCACAGATCAACAATACCAAGAGGAAAGGAGATATCTGGGAACCTTGGAAGAAGGTACTGACTTTTTAACATTCTGGTAAAAGCTACAAGAACATATAAAAAAAGCCCCATCCATTCACTGTGAGACAAATAATTTACAAATGGAGGACATTCAATATAACCTCAACTCTGCATAGGAGTGGATGTCTATCACCAAAAAAAAAAAAACACTAGAAAAATAATAAATCAGGTAAAAGCCAATCAACACATCACCTTGAAAGAGTTGCAAACCTATTTGGCAGCATCTAGAATAAATATACATATGTCTACAATCAGACAAAAATTGACTGGGCATGGCATTTATTGGAAGATTGCAAGAAGAAAGCCTCTGCTCTCAATGAAGAAGAACACTGCATGTTTAAACTTTGTCAGAGAATACTTGTATAAACCAGAGGCCTTCTGGAAGTCTATTCTCTGGACAGATGAATCATAGATAGAATTGTTTTGTCACAATCAAAACTGTCATGTTTCAAGAAAATCCAGCACTTCCTACCAAGCAAAGCACCCCATTCCAAAATTGAAATGTGGTGCTGGAAATGTTAAGGTCAGGAGATGCTTTTCTGCTTCTGGATTTGGACCATTCCATATTATCCAAGGAAACATTAATTCTCAGTCCTATTAAATTCTGGGTCAGAATCTCTTGCCACCAGTCAGAGAATTGAAACTTGGCTGAAAATGGATTCTGCAACAAGACAATGATCCGAAACATACAAGAAAAACTTCCAAAGAATGGCTTATGCCAGAGTTTTGTAGATGAACCTTTGTGAAATTGTTTGGTCCACTCATCAGGAGGTATCAGTAAATGTCTGTTAATTTTCTTGTTTTCATTATTTTTATATTAATTTAAAAGAAATAATTTATGCACTTTTTATTATTGTTAGGTTGATTTTTTTCTGTGAATGTACAGCTGTATGTGTATACATGTGCACATGCGCGCGCACACACACACACACACACACACACATAAAATGCACATGCATATAATTACACAGCCTTACATATTTATTGACTAAATTTTGATTTGAAATTTTCATTCTATATATGGTTAATATCCACTGCTGAATGAAATGCACAAACAAGGAAAGATGTGTGTGTGTGTGTGGGTGTGTGTTGAGAAAGAGTTGACAGTACAATGGTTATAAAGCTAGTCTCAGAAGAATTCATAGTTTAATGAGTTTGATCCTCACTGAGTGGTCTACATTCTTTTCACAGGCTAAACTGAGCATGGTAATAAATCTGCTTTCTTTTAGTACCTCACTATTCACAATAACCTCAGAATACTGAATCATATTAAAAAAAATGTTTAGAAAAAAAAAAAAAGAAAAAAAAATCAATTTCTCACTTTATTTGTTACACTCAGCTGGCTGCTATCTGAAACAAATCATAGTGAAAACATTCGTGATAATTTAGCTTGTTTATGAACATCATTCAAAACCTAATGGAGGGCATGAAAGAAGTTAAAACAAATTATAAAGTTAAATTTTCATGGTTATTTATTTTTTGTCTGATCGATTCTTAACGCCAAATTCAAAGAGAAGTTCATTAGTAAATACTCGGCTGATAAAAAAATTTGAAAAATATACATCTGAGATAGTTTCCAAAAACTGAAAGATAACGTTCAAATTCTGTATTTTTCAAATAACAGAGACAACTGAATATTTCAGAATCCCCAAAGTATATCAAATAAATAAAATTATATGCCAAAATCAATTTATTAGAAAAAGACAACAACCAAGAAATATTTCAAAAATACATCCTTATAACAAGTTACTTAAGACACAAGTGTAGAGCTTAGGGGCTTACATTTATTTAATAATTTTAAAATTTCCTGATAAAAGGACACAGACTGACATTCAGCATAGCCTGGTAAAGGGACAAGGGAGATGTTTGTGTAGCCTGATAAAGGAGATGGAGGCGTTCAGCATGTGCAGGTAAAAGGACAAGGGGAATGCTCAGCACAGCCTGGTACAAGGATAAGGGGAATGCTTGGCACATCCAGGTAAAAGGAAAGGGGAATACTTGGCACAGCCAGGTAAGAGAAAAGGGGAATGCTCGGCACAGCCTGGTACAAGGACACGGAGGGCATACAGCATGGCTTGGTAAAATGGCAAGGAGGACATTCAGCATGGCCTGGTTAAAGGACATGGAGGACGTTCAGCATGGCCTGGTTAAAAGGACATGGAGGACATTCAGCATGGCCTGGTTAAAAGGACATGGAGGACGTTCAGCATGGCCTGGTTAAAAGGACATGGAGGACGTTCAGCATGGCCTGGTTAAACGACATGGAGGACATTCAACATGGCCTGGTTAAACGACATGGAGGGCGTTCAGCATGGCCTGGTTAAAGACATGGAGGACGTTCATCATGGCCTGGTTAAATGACATGGAGGACGTTCAGCATGGCCTGTTAAACGACATGGAGGACCTCAGCATGGCCTGGTTAAACGACATGGAGGACGTTCAGCATGGCCTGGTTAAACGACATGGAGGACGTTCAGCATGGCCTGGTTAAACGACATGGAGGACGTTCAGCATGGCCTGGTTAAACGACATGGAGGACATTCAGCATGGCCTGGTAAAAGGACATGGAGGACATTCAGCATGGCCAGGTAAAAGGACACCTGTGGGTGTCTGGTATAGCATTTAACAGAATCAGTTGGTTAATACCAATTCAATGTGAAAACACTGACTTACATAATAAAATCTGACAGTGTATAGCTGCAGAAGCCCATAGAATCGATCAGCCAAAACCTTGTCAGTAACAAAATATAATGAAAAATTATTTCAATAGCTTGAACAATTGCTAGAATGTTAATACACCTTCAGACATTATTATAATTATTATTGCATATATCTTCAGCTTAAGGCCGACACTGATTTTTATCCAATGTCGGCATGTCAGAATGACATCAAATCATAATATGCATAGAGTCTGATCTTGCCACTTTTCCAATTCTTAACAATATTGAAGATACTAATATTCTAATAAACAATATAAAAATGATTTCCTTATTTTATGCTGGAAGGCACTTCTAAGATAACATGCGTTTTGTAAGCTGCAAAATTATCAAAACCAGTCTTCAAATGAGAAAAGTTTCAGAAATAATATATATATATATATATATATATATATATGTGTGTGTGTGTGTGTGTGTGTGTGTGTGTGTGTGTGTGCATGCATGTGTGTGAAAATCAATATTGTTCACAAACAAGATTCAATTACTTACAATATCAATTACCTTTAATTGATTAAGTAAAGGGAAGGTTAGAAATTCTGTCTGATGTATAGCCTGTTATGATTATTTTTTACTTGCTGCCAAGGATGACAATAAGAGTAACAGCTATATCTTGGACAGGTATACAGTGGGCTTACACAATGGAACCAAGTAGACATTTGTGGTTCTTGAGCCCTCTCTATTACTTCCAGCTCAATTATGGAACTGTTTTAATAATATTTGTACTTAGGAGGAAGATTAAAACAAAACTTTCAACATTTCTAATTTGAAAATAGGGGTTTAAGTCTAGAAAACCTGGTCAGCAGTTAAGAGCTAAAATTTCCCAAAATAGCTAAGATTTTGCATTTAACCCATTTAGATTTCTTTTGGAGGAATTTCAATGCCAAAAATAGATTCAGCACCCAAAAAACTCATAGGAGTATTGGTCTAGATCATGATTTTCTGATAAATACAATCATGTTGAGAATTGATATTTGGTATCTGTCTATATTTCTGAGATGAGGTATTGTAACTATTTGCATTGTTCAGATTGTTGTCTGCATCTTCATTGCCATATTCACATCATTTTGGCTATTGTATCCTCTGACTTTCTTCATGGCCCAATGGATAAAAGTGTTAGCTGAAGTAATCCAAAAAGTGAATTAACCCAATGATTTGTGAGTTCAATACCTGTCCTCAGCAGAGGGAACAAAAACTTGGCGAATTGAGTTATCATGGGGAATTAACTGAAACTAAGATATCCAAAGGCATGGCATGTGGAATTAGAACAATCAACCCCCATGGACTAAATAAAGGATTCAGTTTGAAATATTATCTGAAGAGGGCTGAAGCTTACAATGGCCGAAACATCATGAATATAGCAATAAAGATGAGGACAACTATCTGAACTATGTAAATAGTGTAAATCGATATTCAGTGTTGGGCATTTAGAGCTAAAAGCAAGTAATGATCAATTTAAATGTATGAAAGGAACTGAATACATTTTAAATATCTTCATGAGAACAATTTTATTACTTTTTGCAGATTTAAATTGTTTTTAATATTTGGGAACTTACATTAAAAAGGTGAAAAAAAAAATTGTCATTTTCTGTTAGTGTTATTCAAACAGGCAAAATATGTCAAGAAATTGTGCTGACTTGACTGAATTTTATGTTGTAAGGTCTACAAAAACCACTTGATAGCACTCTAAAAAAAAAAAAAAAAAAAGAAAAAAAAAAGGTGACCTAAGTTAAAATTGCCTATCACTTATAACAGTGTTACCCAACCTTTTTAAGCAACAGCACACCTAGGAGCAAATGAATATATCATTGCACATTTAACAAAAAATTTTAAAGGGTATACATTTAAATGTTATAAAATAAAACCATAGAATTTTTTAAAAAATACACACACAAATACGAACTTATTTTACTTCAATGTTTCTATTCAACTATTTGTGCAGCTTATTTAGTATGAAACCTATGCCTGGTGTTTTTTCACAATTCCTCAATATTTGGTCAAATTTCCGATAAGCAGACCCTCATTTCTTCTTCAGTTGAGCGTAGTCTTTTTCACTTCTTATTTTTGACGTCATTTAGGGTTGAGAAGCCTAATTTGCATAAATAAGAAATAGAAAATTGCGATAAAACTGACAAAGCCTTTTTAGCTAATGTGGGATATTTCTTTTGTATTGAAATCAAAAATATTTGGTTTGGTTTGTTTTACGGCATATCAACCTCAATGGGTTATTTAATGCTGATGAGATTTTTTTTATTGCTAGTAACTTATTTCTTTATTTTCAAAAATGTATTACTGGTAATATTTTTTTTTTCTTCAAAGAAATGTTTTGCTGGTAATAATTATTTAAACAAATTGTTGATATTTTTTCCTCAAAAATGTATTGCTGGTTTGGTTTACAGCATATCAAACTCAATGGGTTATTTAATGCTGACAAAATTTTTATTTTTAATAATATTTTTTCTTCAAAAATGTATAGCTGCTAATATATTTTTTTTCAAAAATGTATTGCTGGTAATATTTTTTTTTCAAAAATGTATTGCTGTTAATATATTTTTTTTTCAAAAATGTATTGCTAGTAATATTTTTTTTTTTTTCAAAAATATATTGCTGGTAATATATTTTTTTTTCAAAAATGTATTGCTGGTAATATTTTTTTTTTCAAAAATGTATTGCTGGTAATATTTTTCTTTTACAGAGTATTTCTGGTATTAAAACCTATTTTTATATTTACATAGTGTTTTCACCTCAGTTTATGGGTTAACTATTTGCTCATAGCTGGGACCCTAACAGGTGTTACTATCCTGGGTCAGGGTGGACCTGGGAACACCAGCAATTAAGAGGTGGTTCCACGCTTCTCAAAACCTCCTGAACAGAGGCCTTGCTGCTGGACGTAATTTAACGTCTTACCCAGGACGCAGATGTAGTTTATCATTATGCAGGATGTCATACCCAGGACAGAAAATCCAAAACGTATGCCATGACAATATTACACTACACACTCGTGCGCTGCAGCATGCTGGTTGAGAATCAATGACTTATAACATTCAACAAGATTCCTGTGACATTTGCAGCAAAAAAAAGTCAGAAATAAAAATAACTATTCCAGAATTGGCCATCTAAAGACAAACAATCATGTTTGAGATTTGAGACAAATATTGGGAATTAGAACAAAGTTAGACCAGTTCTGGAATCCTGAGACTGTCTACTTTCAGACTAAATATAGCACATCATTTGGGAAATATTCCAAAAATACCTAATGTCTGTTTGCAAGCCCACTGTGAAGGAAAGTAGTTATGGGAGTGTGGCTTACTGAAGTGCCTAAGAATCCACTCAACCATTGTGGCATGCCAGTGATGAGACATTTGATCAAGATATCTGGCACTGAAACAAAGCGCAGGGAGAAATATGTTCATGACTTTGGCAAACATTAACAAATACTAAGTAAATATGAATAGGTTTAATCAGGATTTCAACTAAGTTTGCCAATTGTATTTTCTGTACTGATAACTGCTATACCATGACTATAATACTAATCAATATTAGTCTTTAAGGCTTCTAAGTGTATAGGGATAGTGTAAAAGTTAGCAGTACAGTAAGAAAAATCAGTTAGTAGAGTTCAAATTCCTGCAGAGTTTCTTATATTTACATTCGAACAAATATCCTACAGATAAAATATTGCATGCCTGTCGCTACTCTATCACTATTTGCATGGAAAATGTTCTAATGAGCTACATTCTTCAGTTCCACAACTGTAACCCTCACAGCTAAGACCCACCATGCCACATACACCAATCCAAACCATTTTCAATCCCTTCGTATTCCATTAGTAAGAAGGAAGCTCTACTTGGCCAGCTTCCTCACATGAATTGCTACTTTGTGGAAGTGACACCCGAGAGCAGTGATTCCCAAACTTTTCTTTCTCTGGGCTGCATTTTCAAAATGAAAATTAGCTCACTCCTCAAGAAAGGAAAAGTCATATTCAAAAGATGCAAGCAGCCCTATGGCAAAGGTCCAGAGAAAGGATTAAAGGGACATAACTGCAGAGTTGAAGTCAGAACATTATCATTGATAACCCTTTACTCCAATTTGCAGAACACTAGTTACTATATTCTTAATACTTGATATAATGCAAAAATATCACAACAATAAAATTGATCAATAATTATTTGGAACTCTTTATACTGGGGCTCATGCATGCAATTACAAGTAATCCATAATATTTTAAATTTTGAAATCATATTTATTTTTGGCATATGAATTCTTAGAAACTGTTTCAAAATCTTTGTCTTTCAATCCTTCCATCTCACCTGCTATCCTCTTCTGTCGCAACAATGAGGTGCACTGCACTGTTTGGAAACCATAGCCCTAGAGGTTGCTTACCTAGCTACTATAATCTTAACCTTTTCAAGTCTAAGGTTAAGTCTTATCTTTCCTATATATCCTTATAAACTGCATCT
This sequence comes from Acanthosepion pharaonis, assembly GCA_903632075.3. NCBI lineage: Eukaryota > Metazoa > Mollusca > Cephalopoda > Sepiida > Sepiidae > Acanthosepion > Acanthosepion pharaonis. The sequence goes on along the minus strand of CAHIKZ030003380.1, from coordinate 2,531,893 downwards.
TTTACTTCTTAGTCTTAACATTAATACAAGAAGCTCCTTCAATAATACTCTACCTTGAGTGAATCTTGGTCCTTGTATTCGGGGAACATTAGTATATAAAAAACGAAAGAAAAAATACTTGCTTGTAAAAATTGCCATGCCACATAGACCAATTCAAACCATACTCAATCCCTTCATGTAAGAAGAAAATTCCACTTGGCCCAGCTCCTTCCCACAAACCACTACTTTGTGAAAGTGACACCCTACAACCTGGGGGCCAGATCTGGGCCCCTGCTGTCAGTTCATCTGGCCCACTGCTTCACTGTGCCACAAATGAGCTAAAATATGATTATTTATATGGAATTATCAATAGATTGTATTTAAAATTACTATGTAGAAAAAAAAGTTTTAGGAAAATCAGTGAACTTTTGATATCTGAGCACTGTAAGTACCTGCAATAAAGTTTTTAAGAAAAGCAACTACGAGCCTGCTGCAGCAATTATGTTTTAACTTGCATTGCCATGTTTAAACCAGTTTGAAGAGTGACATATAAAAAGGACTGACTGAATTATGTCATATATTTTGCCTGAACTTATAAAAGCTAAAGTATGTAAAGTCAGCACATGTAACAAGGTTGATTGATGAACATTTGAAAGCATTTTGCTTGGTTGGATGCAGCAATACCAAAACAAATATTAATTATATCTTAAAAGGTAAACGCCAGTTTCACAAATCTCATTAACCTTTTGTGCTGCTTAGTTTTTGAGATTCGGATATGTGAGCACTTGGCGTGATATAACTATTTTATTACTATGGTCACGTTCTGGATAACTTTTTAGTATATAAATATTGTCTTTATTTTTCTGTATTCAGTCTATTGTATTGAACAAAATGGTTATCTGGCCTGCACTTGTCATTTTCTCAGTTATCTGACCCTCTGTGGGAAAAAGTTTGGTGACCCCAGCCCTAGAGGATGTTTTCCCAACCACTGCTCATCCTGGTATGACGATAAACTACATCCAGCAGCAAGGCCTCTAACTGGGAGGTTTTGAGGAGCATGAAATCATCTCTTAATTACTGTAGTTCCCAGGTTCACCTTTACCCAGGGTGGTAGCACCTGTTAGGGTCCCAGCTATAGGCAAATAGTGAACATCCAAACTGGGGTCAAAATATAAAAATACACTAGGAAAAAATTACCAGCAATACATTTTTTAGCGGGAAAGAGAGGGGGGGGGCAAAGTTCACAAAAAAATTAAATTTCACCAATAAATGACCCATAAGGAGTTGATATGCTGTTAAACAAACCAAACCAAGCCAAACCCAACCACTACAATTTTAACCTCTTCAAGTCTAGAGTTAAGCATTATCTTTCCCATATATCCTCATAAAAATATTTATAAATCTATCATTGGTTGAATATTGCCGCCACATATGGTCTAGTGCTCCTGCTATATATTTAGAGATTCTTGATAAAATCCAAAGAAGAATCTGCAATATTATTGGTTCTGACCTGGCATCTGGGCTTCAGTCACTTTCCTACCGCCATAACGTAGCTTCTCTGTGCCTCTTCTATATGATGGTTATTGAGTGAGATTGTAAGGGAAAGGTGTTCCTGTTATATATTTAGAGATTCTTGAATAAAGTCGCTTACCACTGCCTTTTCTATAAATACATTCATGGCAATTGTTTGGATGAACTCTTCGCTATGGTACCTAGAGTGGTGACAAGGTCTCATCAATTTACAGTTGTGTTGGCTAGATGTAACCGTAAAGTCTAGGTTAACAGTTTCTTTTCTTGCACATCTCGCCCAATGGAAATCTTTCGGCTCCAAGCTTTCCAGCCAACTTTGATCTTTAAAAATTTAAATGCAATGTCAATCATTATCTACTGTCTTTCTAGTTACTCTTCTATTCTTCTCACTTCTTAATAGTGTTTCTGTTTTCTAACTCTTTCACACTCAGTAACCCCCTTGGGTCTTAGTGGCTTTACTGCCTTGCTTAAGGTGAATTTGATTTAAAAAAAACATTTGTGGTTTTTATCACTTACTGCTAATATAAGAAGCTCCTTCAGTAACCCTCTACCTTGAGAGGCTCTTGGGTGAATATTTTGAATATTTTGAAGAAAAAAAAAAAAAAGCAAGATCTTATCTTCTGGCTTGGAATGGATAATCTATTTTATGTCCCAGGATGCTGCGCTGGTTTTTTTTTTTTTTTTCATCTCTTTGATATAATCAGTCATCATACTTATTATAAAACCGAGGTTGTGTGTGTGTGTGTGTGTGTGTGTACGTTTATATATTGGATCGGATTTCCTACATTTTTCAACTGATTCCAGCAAAACTTCACAGGACTACGCAAAATTACCTTGCGGTGGTTCTGACAGCGCCAAAAATTGGAAAAAACACAATTGTTTTTGCACGAAATCAATTTGAAAACACGATTAAGATGCATCGCCAGAATAAAAGGGGGACAACTCATATTGAGTTATACTTATTATAAAACCCAGGTTGCTTGTTTATGTGTGTGTGTTCATTTATATATGGGATCGGATTTCCTATATTTTTCAACCGATTTCAACAAAACTTCACTTTCTTTTTGGCAGGTAGTGTTTCTTATTGTCTTGCACACTTTTTTCTTTATTTTTACATTCAGAATGCTTTAAAAATTCCATTTACAAGACAATTGTTTATAATAAAATTCTATTCAATCGGTAGACTCATAACGATTGAAAACAACGTTTTTTTTTAGTTTGGGTTTGACCAATTCGTAAAAAAGAAAACTAATTAAGGTTCTACTGCTAGTCAAGTCTAATCTGAGACGTAATGAAGGTTTTTCTTTGGAAATAACTGAGCATATAGAACTGAAAGATTTTTGTTTTTTTAAGAATACAAGCAGTACTCCTTACCAAAATCTTTTTCAGGGATTTCTTAAGATGTCTTATCTAGTCTAGAGCTTATTCGGTGATTAAGTTAAGAACTGATTCATCAGAAATTTCAAATAGCAAAATCCTGAAATTTTCAGACACTACTCGTTCTTCATAATCTTCTATAGCACTGCTACCAAAAATAGAATAATGGTAATGATAATATTTACAGTTTCCTGATAAGGAAACATTTGGCATATAATTGACTAAATAGTTTGTGCTACTGTCAGTAGACATTTATAATATTTTTCTCTTAAAACAATTTTTCAGAAAAACAGGTTTCTCAAGTCCAGTTGCTGCTATCACTTTTTCCAGTATTAATTGTGGTTTCCTTCCTAATCTTTTGTTTGAAGTAGTGTAGAATGTCAACATCTTGATTATATCATTATTTTCTCTTTGAGTTCCATGTGATATCCATTTTAGGTGTCATTACTCTTTCCAGTACTGGTTGGGGTTTCCTTCCTAACCTTTTGTTTGAAGTAGTGTGGAATATCAACATCTTGATTACATCATTATTTTCTCTTCGAGTTACATGTGCTATCCTTTTTACTTGTTGCCGCTGTTGATAGTCCTCAAGTGATATGGTTTCTGGTATTTGGTACAGTACTTTGTGACTTTGTAATGCTAGTCCACAAGTTTTAAAGAAGTGTAGCCTTCACCAAGACATAAACTTCACTCACTTACTCACAGCCACATTGATCTTGTTTAAATGCCAAAATGTTGTCATTTCTATTGCCAGATATTTATATATTGAAGAGTTTATCAAATTCTTCTGCTGAAACATTTTTATCAGCCGGTATGATTATGTCATTAAGATAACCTTTATGTTCTTTGACATCTTTAAGACAATATCTTGTCTGATAAAGTCCCTGATAATCTCAACATATGTACAGAAATGACACGTTGAATCTAGCTCATTTCTTAAAATATGTGTTTGGTAAGATCTTGGTAGCAAGCTTAAATCTTAAGTAGCTAGAATAGACACTTCAGTTTCTAGTTTCAACCCATAGTTGCATGACCAATAATGCATGAGATTTCCGTCGCTATCAAAGTTTTGTGCTTAGATGTGTGCGTAGCCCAGCTGTTATTGACAGAGAAAGTGGAATAAGTATTCACTTTTACACACATTCCATTGTGAAAGATATGAATCCAATTCTTTTCTCCCAGCTATGGGTTAAATAGCAATGCAGACTGAACTCTCTAGGCTGTCCAGGAGAATATCAAAACCAAGTCAAAACCAGTTTGGCAAATCCATCCTATAAAAGCATACTTGCTACGGAAACCACAGGAACACAAACAGACTACAGAAAGTTGTGGCTCTATATTTGAATGACCAAATTCTTTTGCTGAGACATTATTATCAAAATGTATGATCAAGTTGTTAAGATAGAAAAATTAATGTTTTTTGAGGTCTTTAAGACAATATCTTGTCTGATGAAGTCCCTGAGAAAAATAATAATCACTTATGGTGAGTTTTGGCTATACAATTCTTCTGTATAGCTAAAGTTATGATGTTGGCATATCTTCAATGAAGCTATTACTTTTCTTTTTCATGCTTATTTTTAAATTAATTTGGCACTACAATAAAACAGATAGATAATAGGTGATCAATAATTTCAACAGTATATGTACAGAAAAGATACTTTGGACTTATTCCATTTCTTAAAATATGTGCTTAGTAAGAACTTAGTAGCACACTTTGATCTTGAGCTGATAGGATAAACCCTTCAGTTTTTGGTTCCAACCCAAATCTCCAATGACGGGTAAGGGTTTTTAGAGTCTTGTGCTTGCAATGGTAATGATTTTTTTTTTTTACTACACTAGGTTTTCAGGTTGCTTTATTTTATCTTTTGTTTTTTGCCGCCTTTGTTTGTATTTCACCTTCTATTTGATCATGATCATTTAGTTGCTGTTTCTGTTTGAATTTTGGCTTCCTTTAATTATAGAATTTAGTTGTTTTATTTGATTAATACTGGTAAAGCAAATTTAACATTTAATCAAGTATTACTTCTAGGCACCTTTCAAGTCCTGTGATTTTGATTTTATAAGCAAGTTCTAGGAGGATCAATCCACTATCTCCAACTTCCATGGGTAAGCACAGACAATATCTTCAACCACTGATGGGTAAGATTTTAGAGTTTGGTGCTTACAATAGGTATCAAATTAGTAAGGCTTTTTTTTTTTACAACTAGGTTTTCAATTGCTCCTATAACTACTGGAATAACAATTTTATTTAAATGATTGTAATTTCTATTTCCCCAAAATCTGGTTCTACAAAAGGATTCTGAGTAAACCATGTATAGCTGGTTTGATTTGTTTTATGGCATATCAACCTCAATGGGTTATTTAATACCAATTAAGATCTTTATTGCTGGTAATTTTTTTTTTTTTTAAATGTATTGCTGGTAATAATGTTAATGAATTGCTATTAATAATTTTTCTTCAAAAATTTATTGCTGGTAACAATTTTTTTTTTTTACAAACTATTTCTGGCATTAAAACCTATTTTTACATTTTCATAGTGTTTTGACCTCAGTTTAGGGGTTAACTATTTACCCATAGCTGGGACCTTAAAAGGGGTGCTAACACCCCGAGTCAGGGTGGACCTGGGAACACCAGCAATTAAGAGGTGCTTCCATGCTCTTCAAAAACTCCTGATCAGAGGCCTTGCTGTTGGATGTAGTTTATCGTCATACCCAGGATGGGACTAAACATGTGAGCACTGACAAAGAGACAATGAAAACAAAAATGACACTTATGCTTAAGCAACACTTATGCAAGAAGAGACAGTTGAAATTTCTAGAGTACATAATGAGGAAAAAGGGCTTGGAAAATCTGATACTCACAGGACAGATTGCAATGTGCACCCTACCTGGCAAGCTTTAGTGAATGGATGGCAGAGCAGGGTTTGGGAGAGATGACAAAAAGACAAAAGTTATTAAGAACTACAAAGAACAGGAAATTGTGGAGAGCCATGATCACCAACATCCTGAAGGGACATGATACATAGAAAATATTTGGAGAGTTTATCAAATTCTTTCAAACTTTTTTATCAGACAGTATAACTATGCTTATCAGATAGCATTTATGTTCTTTAAAATCTATCCTGACAATATCTCGCTTACTAACTTGTATAGTGTGCTCTGTGTGTATGATGTAAAGAAACACAACTACATTCTAAATGTGATGATGTTTTTAACTCATGTCATTTTTATGTCTAGAGAAGTTCTAATGCAGACATATCTTCCACTGAAAGTATTAACTTACCCCATCATGCTTATTTTTAAATTCACTTGAAACTAGGATAGAACAGACAGACATTAGATAATCAATAATCTCCTCAGTATATGTACAGAAATTGGTAACAGGCTTTGATCTTAAGCTGATCGGATAAACCCTTCAGTTTCTGGTTTCAACCCACAAATTCACAACCAATGAAGGCTGAAATTCTTGTCGATATCAATGTCTTGTGCTTAGATACGTGTATAGCAAAGCTGTTATTGGCAGAGAATGTGGAATCAGTGTTCACTTTTGCACAAATACCATTGGAAAAGGTATCAATGCATCTCTTCTTCCCCCAGCTATGGGTTAAATAACAGTGCAGACTGGGCTCTCTCAGTTTGTTTGGCAACCAGTCCAGGAGAAGAACAGCTCTGAATTCAAAACTAGTTGGGTGTGAAACTGGTAATGCCATCCTGTAAAAATCTACTTGTGAGAGAAGCTACTGCAGCACCTAGCGTGGAGATTTATGGCCATATCACAGTGAAATCAAAGTTACACAACGTCGAGCATGGTCAGTACCTGTTGCTGTAAGCTTGAATGCACAGTTGGTGTAATGGATAATGACTCAAAATTGGAAATCCAATAGTCAAGTTTCAATTCCAGTCAGGTTCGTCATATTCACTTATGCACAAATACACTTGGGAAAGAAAGTGCATGAAAACCACCTCTTCTCCCTCCACTCAGTTATTGGTTAATTAGTAGGACTTGTATCAGTAAATCATAGAAACTTCCTTGGCCACAAAGTGAGTGATCAGTTTATGTATTGTTTGTAATATAGAATTGACCTCCCCCCACTTTATATCCACATTATAATTTCTTGTTTGTTTATTAATTTGTGATTAGATATGAATCAACTGCTTTCCCCCCATCTATGGGTGAATTAGTAGAACTTGTATCAGTAAATCATGATTATCTCAAAAAAATTCTTACAATCTAAAAATATTTTCTGGCTTTAAATAACCTGCAAAGGGTTGATAAGCTGTAGAAAATGAATCAATCAATCAGTGAAAAACAAATTAGCTACACAGGCATGTCTTTTAGACATATTTACATTCTCTGGGATATAAATGTGTAGAAACTTCCTTGGCTACAAAGTGAGTGATCAGTTTATGTATTGTTTGTTATATAGAATTGATCCCCCACTTTATATACACATAATTTTTTGTTTGTTTATCAATTTGTGATTAGATATGAATCCATCACTTTTCCCCCATCTATCAGTAGATCATGACTATCTCAAAAAAAAATTCTTACAATCTAAAAATATTTTCTGGCTTTAAATAATCTGCAAAAGGTTGATAAGCTGTAAAAAAGAAATCAATCAATAAAAACCTAGCATGGAGAGCTTATGGGTTTATACTCTACAGCGAAGTCTAATGACTACTAAAAAGGTGGTTACTTGCACTGGATTTCAATTCTGTAAGGATTTTCTTTCCATTTTTTTTTCTTTCTTTTTTTTTTTTGTTAGGCCCTTAATTTTTGCTTGATGTTTTTTCGACGCTTTTGTCGGTCTTTTATCTTGATCATGAAATTACAGGTCTTTTTGGCTTTAATTACTGAACGTAAGCTTTGTAGAAGTCTCACTATTCAGTAAATGCATTAGTTCTAGATCTCTTTCCAGCCTTATGGTTTAGGAATTCAAAATCTGAAAGCGTATTGGGATAGTGAAAGGGGACTTCCAAAAGCTAAGCAAAGTATTAAAAAATGGGAAAATTTCATTAAAAATAAGGAAAAGAGTACCTGAACTGTTATGTGATATCAGTCTTCCTATATTGCAGTGAATGTTGAACAATCTCATCCCAGATAAAGAAGAGATTTGAAACAAAAGTGTGGTTCAACAAAAGGATGCTGAGAATATCAAGGACTGAACAGGTGAGTAATGGCAAAGTTTTAAGGAATATGGAAACAAAAACGACACTTAGAATCAAAAAGACATGATTGAAATCTCTAGCACATATGAGAAAAGAGAGCTTGGAGAATTTGACACTCAGAGGACATATTGAGGAAGAGAGGAAAGCAGTGAATAATGTACCTAACTTGTTTGTGTAAATAAATGACAAAACCAGGATTAAGAGAGAAAGTAAAAAGAAAAAACTTACAAAGAGCTATAAACGACAGGAAGTTGTGGAGAGCTGTGATCGCCTACACAGAAGAAGAAAAAGAACAAGTTCTGGTTGGATCAGTTCTCTATCTCCAGCAGTCCTCCTCTGTAGGTAATGACGGATGACAGTTGCTTTGGAGTGATGCACTTTATCTATGCTTAGAAGTTTTCTAATTTTTTCTATTCTCAGCACCTCTTCAAGATTACAATTTATCAGATTAAAGGATTATCACTGGGTATTTCTAAGGTGTTAATAGCTTCAAATTTATTCCACACTCTTAGCTTAGTTTATCACACATACTGATTTTTTTTAATCAATTTTTAATCCTCCAAGCAAGGCAATGATGACACTAAGACGCAAGGGGCTGCTGGGAATGAAAGAGAATGAAAATAAATTAGAAAAAACTGGAAACCTAATTCCAAATAGCAAACAAGGGATAAACCTCTACTCCTGTTCAAAAAATCAAGGAGGAGTGTGAACTGGATGAGAAGTGAACCTTTCTATTCTTATTCAAAACATTGCTTTCGGATTTTTTTCTCTCCTATCTGCTACATCATCATTTAACCTGCTAACACAGGAAATTGGTTAGGCCTTTCATTTTTGCTTTTTTCATTTGATGTTTTTGCCTCTTTTGTTGGTATTTTGCCATCTACTTTTTCTTGATCATTTAGTTACAGATCTTGTTTGAATTTTCTTTTCTATAATAATGTTCACCCAATAGAAGGCCCAAGAGCCACTCAAGATAGATGGCTACTGTGTGTTGTTGTATGTGCATAATAAAGAGCAAGAAGTGAAGTTTGTAGGGTTATAAAATTATAACAGTTAACCAGAGACTTGAAGAGGTCAAGACTGTAATGATTAGCAAAACATCCCACTGAGAGCATGTTCCACAAAGAAGCAGTTGCAGTTCTCCAAATGGAACTTACTATAGGAATACAAAGGGAATAGAGATGATTCCCCTTGTGTATGTAGCATGATGGGTCCCAGTTATAACGGTGAGGAAGTGGTGGGACTAAGGAACGTAGTTCGTCAGTATGCATGACATGGAAGTAGTGAGAGAGAGTCTTGCAACATCTGTGGGAATTACTGAATTTTTTTTTTTTTTTTTTTTAAATGATGCATACTGGCAAACCTTTTTTTTTTTCTTTTTTTTTTTTAAGTCCAGTCATTTATTACTACATCTGTTTCAAGCCCTACGGTTTTTGACTTGAGTCCTGATCGAATCAATTCTCTACCTCCAGCTACCCTCCTTGGTATGTAATGATGATTGACAGTTGCTTTGGGATTAGGCACTTTATCTATGCTTAAAAGTTTTCTCATTTTTCTATTCTCAGCACCTCTTCAAGATTTATCAGATTAAAAGATTATCACTGGATATTGCTACGATGTTAATAGCTTCAAACTTGTTTTGCATATTTGGCTCAGTTTTGTTTATCATTCTTATTTGTCGAAAACATACATTTCTGCTTTCTACTTTCATTGGCGCAAGTTGGATCCCTTGCCTTTCATTGAATTCATTATATTTTTACACATCTTTCTGATTTCTTTTCTATATGCCATGACCCTTCAGCACATAAACGGCCATAGCACTCCACAATTTCCTGCCTTTTGGAGCTTTTAGTATATTTTATTTTTTTATTACATCTCCCCTAAACTCTGTTCTGCCATCTACTTACAAAAGCTTGTTAGGTAGGCTATGAGCTGTTTTCTGCTGCCCTTCTTGTCTCGAATATTTCCTGTAAGTATCAAAGTTTCCAAACCCTCTTTCCTCATTATGAGTCCGAGTCTTTCTGATTCTAAGAGTAAGTGTCCTTTTTTATCTCCATTTTTATCTTAGACTGTCATTCACAATTTCAGTCTATGGTATTCTCAGCATCCTTCTGTAGAACCACATTTACATTGTCTCTTCTTAATCTGTGAGGAGATTCACTAGCATATAGGAGGGTTGATATTATGTAACAGTTCAGTATTTTTTCTTTGTTTTCAATGAAATTTTCCCTGTTTTTTAATACTTTGCTTAGCGTTTGGAAGGCATCTTTTGCTAACCCAATGCATCACCGGATTTCAGTATTGCAATTTTTGTTCCATGTTAAAACACTCCCAGGGATTTAAATTTTTGTACTAGTTTGATTTTGGTATCCCCAATTTGTCATTTGCATGTTAGTCTGTTCCTTTTGCTGACACATTCTATCTTCTTACAAATGATATATAGTCCTTTCTTCTCACTTTCCTTCAGCACCTTCTCTAGGAGTTCTTGTAGTTTCCTTTGTGTATTTGCTATCAACACTGTCATCTGCATATCTTATGTTGTTAAGATTGTGGTTACCAATAAGGAATCCTGGTAAGACTCCTAATTCTCTCAGAATTGCCTCACTGTATAGATTGAATAAGTTAAATAAGAAGACACATCATTGTCTTACATCCCTTTCTATTCTTGCATATTTACTGAATCGGGAAACTGTTATGGTCCAGGTCCTTGTACCACAGTGATAGTCCAAGGTAGAACCAATAAAGAAGAACTCGAACACAGGTATGGAATAACACAGATATATTACAAACAGGAATATATACAGAGAAGTAGAAAGTGTTAGTACGAACAATCAGGTTTAGTAAAGAGAACAATGTAGTCTCAACCAGTATCACTATTCCAATGTCTTGTAGTAATTGTCTGAACGCGACTGTTTGGACTGCCTCTGACTGGACTGACTGACTCACTCGTTCGCTCTGACTGACTGACAGACACCTGACGAACTTCACTCCAGACATCAGACTGAACTCCCTGCTTCCTCTTAAGGTGCAGTATTTATTACGTATGGAAGAGTCCATTATGTTATTATGGGTAAAGTCTCATAACAGAAACTTTAGTGAGGAAAATGAACAATAAGAGAAAAGGATTCAGAAAGACAGAAAATGGTAATTGGCAGTGCATTTATTGTTTTAAAGAACTTAGATGACAGGGAAGCAAGAAAATTAAAGAATTGTACAAGCAAGAAGAGAATTAGAATTGAACTTACAGAATAAGTATTAAAATTCATTAACTAAGAATGGGTGTCACTATAATAGTAGTCTATTTCATAATATTTGATGTCATTTGTTTACGTTAAGACGTGCCTCAAACAGATATGATCGTTCAAGAAAAATCATGGAAAATTTGTTGTTTAAAAACACTAATTTGAATTTGCTAACCAGATGCTTCCTCTGTAGCTAAATGAAATAGTACATCAGGCTATATGATGGTTCTGTGTAGGATACAAGTTTGATTCCTGTTGGAGGAGATATATTTTCTATGAAATTTCTTGGACATTCAGGCTGGTAAATATAGTTAATACTGTTTATTATAAACAGAGCATTTACTTAAATATTTGTATCTATAAAAATAAACATCCCTACTCTAGATTTTCTGTTTATATTTCGCATTTTTTTATATATATATGCGGTTCTCATTGGTGCAAGGTTGTTTTTTTTCCCCTTCATAGTGTGCATGTGTATGTATCTGTACTCTTGTGTTTTTGCCCACTCATGCAGCCACATGTAGAATGCTGGGGTTATTTCTCCTTTTTGTCGTATTTCTTGTCACTTTACTATACATATATATATATATATATATATATATATATATATATATATATATATAGTAGCGTCCAAAACTAAGGGACAAAATTTTAAAACCTAATATTTGTTAGAAATAACAACTGTGAAAAGCTGAAATAACGACTACCAGTTGTCAAAATTTCAGCTTTTCACAGTTGTTATTTCTAACAAATATTAGGTTTTAAAATTTTGTCCCTTAGTTTTGGACGCTACTGTATATATATATATATATATATATATATATTCAATGACTTTTGAAAGATTAACAACTGTGAACAAATCCACGACACCATAATATGAGTTTTACAATTAGAAAGTTAAAAGGACATCTTGTTGAATAATATAATGTAGAAATCATTTCCAGAAATGGAGTAGATTTGTGTTTAAATCATGTTTTTTTTTGTTTGTTTTCATTTGCTTACTCCCAGTATGGCAGCTGGATTATTCTAATATCTTTCCCAAATATCTCAAGCTTGCCTAGTGTTATATACTGTACCTATGAACAATATAGGTATGTCCCAATCATCATAAATAATCTGGACACTATTGTAAGTGGGGGTAATATGCTGCCTAAACTGGCAGCGTGATCTGTCAGCATGGGAAGCTCTTGCCATGTCAAACTCTCTACCTTCGGGCAGAGAGGAACCCAGACAAGGCTATGCCGAAGGGCAGAGTCTCATCTGGGAAGATAGACAGATACCCGATCCTGCATATGCGGGGTCTATGGGCAATTTTTGCCTCAGCCCACAGGCTATGTATTGTTTTGGTGATAGGACTATTGTTGGTATGTTTGGGTCCGTGTCTGTGACTAGCTAAATTTAGATTTAAGACAGAAGACCGTCCTTCCCCAACCCCCTTTTTTGGCCTTGTGCCACATTTTGTACATTAGTACAAATAAATAACTATTCACTCAGCTTGCTCCACAACTGAGTGTTTATCTTGACTACGTAATTGCTCTACACTTAGGACAAGAACAACACATATAAGATTCACTAGTGGCACATAGAATTAGTCAACTGCTAGAAGTGAGTCAAGTGAATTCCACAATGAATCTCCAACTGCAGGATACCTACAAACCACCCCACACAGTTGGATGTGTTACAAGGCCGAATTTAATGTGGGGTATCCAAACCCGTAGGCTGAGCTAAAAATTCCCCATAGACACTGTATAAAACAGGGTCAAGTAGCTGTTTTCCAAGCCGAGACTCAACCCTTCAACACAGCCTCGTCTGGGGATCCTCTCTGCCCAGAAGCAGAGAGTTTAACCAGCACAGCTGGAGATGAATCTCAAACTGCAGACCAACAGAATGTTTACTATTGTATTTATGTGAATGGGAGCATACCCATTATTGTCCATAGGTATGCTACAACAGTTACTGTATACAGACAAATTATTAGCAGATCATTAGAAAAATGATCTGCTAATAATTTGTCTGTATACAGGAGAACATTTAACCAAAAGTTAAGTAGAATATCTATTTCTGGAGATTTCTCTTTGAGAGCTAGTATTTCTTTAACATCTATATTGTTCCAGTCCTGTTTCTCTGTGTATATTCAGTGTTCTGAATCCATTCTCTGCAAATTCTTTTCCTTTCCTCATATATTCTTACAGACTTCTCATTTTTTCATTTGGTTTGTTTTCTATAGACTTTGTTGAACTCTCATTTTCCTATATCATTTTTTTCATTATCTTTGAACGTGTTGTTTACAAAAGATTATTTTTCTCCAATGTCTTGCTTTTAGTTGGATGCATTATTTTACAACTTCTTTTACAATTTTTAACAATCTACCACTTTTCACTACTTTACCAGGCTTACAGCCCTATCATGTTGAAAAACCTGTTCTTGTACAATCATGGAGGTTAAACAATACCAAACCTGGTCAGTATCTAGATGGGAGACCACTTCAGAATACCAGCTACTGTAAGCTTGCATGTGTGGGTGTTAAAATGGATAACGGCTCAGAACTGGATTTCTAAGTTCCAATTCCAGTTGAGTTCATTATTATTCACAAATACCCTTGCGAATGGTATAAATATATTACTTCTCCACCCAGCTATGGGTTAATTAGTAGGATTTGTATCAGAAAAGTCATTATCTCCCCAAAATTCTTACAATCTAAAAATATTTTCTGGTTTGAAATAACCTGCAAAAGATAAGCCAAAAAAACAGCAAATCAGCCGAAAAAACAAAATCAACGAATCAAAATTTACTATTATATCTTTAAATACTTTATTTAATATTGAACATTCTCTACTCCTGTTCAAAAGAAAGGGAAGGAGTTCACTGGTTCACACTCCTTCCCAATGTTTTGAACAAGAGTAGAGTTTATCCGTTGACCCCTGTTTAAGATTAGGTTTCATGGCACATAGAAGAAAAAGATTGTCATGTTTAGGCTTCATTTATAACCATCACGTTCGTTTTATTTTTATTCCTTTGGAGAGTTACAATAAGCATTCTACTCACAGTACTTCAATCTCTTTCTCTAGAAATCTTTTATCATAATGATCATCAAAGTTAAGCAACATCGAACCTCGTCAGCACCTACATGGGTGGCCACTTGGGAATACCAAGTATTTGAGGCTTCTTGTTGTTGAAGGAGGAAGAGGAGGAGAATAATAATAATAATTAATTTTATGTTTCATTTATAACAGTCACATTTGTTTTATTTTTATTCCTTTGGAGAGTAACAATAAGCATTCTACGCACAGATCTTCAATCTAATTCTCCAGGAATTTGTTACCATAATATGTTAAGCAACTTCGAATCTGGTCAGTGTCTACATAGGTGGCAATTTAGGAATACTAAGCATTGTAAGCTTAGTCTAGGAAGAACAGAAGAATAATAATGTTAGTAATATTAATAAATTTTATGTTTCAGTTATAAGTCACCTTTGTTTTATTTTTATTCCTTTGGAGACTGACAATAAGTATTCTACCTGCAGAACTTTTATCTAATTCTCTAGGAATCTTACCATAATAATGATTTATATTTATTTATTGGGTTAGCTTTTGTTTTTCTACCTTTCTACATTGATGCTATGATTGCCACAGCCAAGTATATCATTTTATTTAGGCTGATTAAATTAAAGATGATTTTTGTTTTTACTATTTTTTTAATTGCTTTATCTTCTATTTTAATAATATTTTTCTCTATTTCATTTTGATGTACCATCTTTCTTCCCCTGAAAATGTTTCTTTTTATCCCCCACCTCAACTTCCCCCTTATTTGTATTGGCTTTCTAATTTCTTAACCATTTCTGTTCTTTTATGTCTATTTTCATTTTTATACTGTTTATTATTAGGCTTTGAATTCCCTCATTATTTAGTGTATATCTATTTATATTCTTACCCTGCCTGCATTTTCAATTCTTGTATCCAGAAATTCTAATTCATTATTCAGTTACAACATTTTCTTTGAACTCAGCAACTTCCATATCAGTCACCTAATTAATAATATTACTTTTCGTTTTTAGGTGGCGGGGTGGAGGTTATGGTCTTAATTTGGGTGGATTGGGTAGAAATTATCTTAATATGTAATGGGAGTGTTGGAAAACCATTTAAAAGAGTCAGTGCAAGAAATTTTTCTAAAAACGAATAAATAATAAACATAGACCTTGTTATCCATTCAGTACCTAAGAATGCATTTGTTATATGATTGATTCGTTCATTCATTTTCTAAGACTTATCAAATCTTTGCAGGTTAATTAAAGCCAAAAAAAATATTTTTAGATTGTAAGAACTGGATTTTTTTTAGATAATAATGATTTAGTGATAGAAGTCTTACTAATTAACCCATAACAGGGGGAAGGGAAGAAATGGATTCATACTTTTCCCAAGGGTATTTACACATAAGTGAATATAACAAACCCGACTGAAACTGGAATTTGGCTCTCAGATTAACAATATCCATGACTCCACCCACACATGCTAGCTTGCAGTATCTGGTATTCCCAAATGGTTACCCTTCAAGTTACTGGCCAGGCTTGATATTGCTTAACTGGTGATCATGTAGGAACAGGTGTTTCAATGTGATACGAGTGTAAGCCTGCATTTGCAAGCTTATAAGCATCTATTTTTTCACTGATATTTCACCACATTCTATGGTAATGATAATGGTAATATTGGCAGTTTCCTTACAAGGAAACATTTCATTTGGCATTCATTGACTGAACAGCAAGTACTGCTTACAGTTGAAATCTTTTTTAAAATCTTTCTTGCAAAACAGTTTTTCAGGAAAACAGGTTTCTCAAGTTCAGTAGTTTTTATCCCTCTTTCCAGTATTGATGGTGGGTTTCGTTACGGACCTTTTTATTGTGAAAGAGTGTGAAATGTTAACATCTTGATTATGTCATGCTTTTAGGAAAACACATTTCTCAAGTCCAGTAGCTGTTATCGCTTTTTTCAGTATTGATGGTGGGTTTCCTTCCGGACCTTTTTATTGTGAAAGAATGTGAAATGTTAACCTTTTGTTTGAAGTGGTGTGAAATTTTAACATCTTGATTATATCATTATTTTCACTTCGAGTTACATATATGCTATCCATTTTAGCCATTGCTGCTCTTGGTAGTCCTCAAGTGATGGGGTTTCTGTTATTTGGTACAGTTTTTTTATGATTCTCTAGCACCAGCCCATAATGTTAAAAAAAGGATGATCTTTTCCAAGATCCTCAAGGCTTGACTCACTCAAAGACTTTTTCCAAAATTGATCTTAGGAAACCATTGTATATATATTTCTAAATGGGTTTAGTGCCATACATGGCGTCCATATGAAAGTCTCAATCCGACAAGGCTGTTTAAGAACATGACTTGATTTTCAGGTTTTGTAGTAATGTGCAGTGTTGGGTGAAACTACTTCTGACACAGCCTATTCAATGTTCATTTTCTTTTTCTCCTATATTTAATTTGTTGTAACTGATGCATTTCATCAGTCACACTATTTATGGACAACGTGAGTAAGCAATGCAAAAAGAAAAAAATTTATTAAGAGCTACAGAAAAGACAGGAAATTGTGGAGAGTATTGATCACCCACGTCTTGAAGGGACATGGCACACAGAAAAAAAAAGATCGACATACACACACGCAAAAAATGACTGACAGTATGTTCCTTTGAAGCCCATTATGGAAGACTTAATGCGTAAAAAAAATGTTGTGATCATACAAATCTATTCTGATTCTACAAATGTGTTTACTCGCCAGACAAGGCAATGAGAAGTGACCTAAAAGAGAAGAAAGAGAGAGAAAGGAGAACAAAACAAAGATTGATAGAGAAAAAGGCGAGGAAGAAGATTGGTTTTAACATACCAAAAGAGATTTTCAAATAGGATATGATTCTGAGCATCTGCCATAAATCAATAATAATCATGCTCATCTCAAAAGTCACAAGTGAATAGCTTTAGTTTATATATAAGGAAGATGCTGAAAAGTTACCAGCCTGACCAAAAAGCTCTTAAAAAAATAAATAAAAATAGAATAAAAAATATTATCTTCTGTCTGAATTTTACATTATTTACCTGAAAACTATTGTCCTCATCTTTGTTGTTATCACAGTATTTCATACTTCTCTTTCACACTTTTTCCATTGCTGATGATGATGATTATGTTCTTGGGAAACGGTTTTTGCTTATTTGCATTACAGGCCTAGTATACTTTATCCAAAATTCCAAAATCTGTTTTCCAGGTGCTGACATGACTTCCCACAAATGTAAAATTTCAGAAAATACTGAGAAGGTTCCTAGGTTATGTGCAGCTATTGTAAGTGACCTCATCTGCCCTGGGTGGAGATTCCTCAGCCCAGCTATGTAGCCTACGTTGGCACCGGTGTTTTGTTAGTGATTGTCACAGCAACACCTTTGTTCATGGATTACTTACCAGATTATTCATGCTCAATAAATATATTATTCCAAATGACAAAAAGTCTTGCATCTAAATATATTTTGTAAGTAGTGATCATGTTTTTTTGTACACGTACAGAAAGTACAAAACATTTTTATTTGAAATCTTAATTTCAACACTTAAAAATCCATGAGAGCATTACATGACGAGTGCCATTACCTATATCTGTATCTACACAAAATTTATTCAATTTTATGAAAAACTACAATCAGGGTGTGTGTATATATATATATATTGTTCTGAGTTTGAAACATACAAGTATTAAGTAAGAAAGAATTAGGTAAAGTGCAATAGAGAAGGAGAAGAGGGAAAAGGAGAAAGTGAAAGAGAAGAGGGGAAAAGGAGAAAGTGAAAGAGAAGAGGGGAAAAGGAGAAAGTGAAAGAGAAGAGGGGAAAAGGAGAAAGTGAAAGAGAAGAGGGGAAAAGGAGAAAGTGAAAGAGAAGAGGGGAAAAGGAGAAAGTGAAAGAGAAGAGGGGAAAAGGAGAAAGTGAAAGAGAAGAGGGGAAAAGGAGAAAGTGAAAGAGAAGAGGGAAAAGGAGAAAGTGAAAGAGAAGAGGGGAAAAGGAGAAAGTGAAAGAGAAGAGGGGAAAAGGAGAAAGTGAAAGAGAAGAGGGGAAAAGGAGAAAGTGAAAGAGAAGAGGGAAAAGGAGAGGGAAAAGGAGAATGTGAAAGAGAAGGGGAGGGAGGAAAAAAGAATGTGAAAGAGAAGGAGGGGAGGAGGAAAATGGAAAGAGAAGGGAGGGAGGAGAAAATGTGAAAGAGAAGGGGAGGGAGGGGGAAATGTGAAAGAGAAGGGGGGAATGTGAAAGAGAAGGGGGAAATGTGAAAGAGAAGGGGGAAATGTGAAAGAGAAGGGGGGAAATGTGAAAGAGAAGGGGGGGAATGAAAGAGAAGGGGGGAAATGTGAAGGGGGGAGAAAATGTGAAAGAAGGGGGAAAATGTGAAAGAAGGGGAGAAAATGAGAAAGAGAAGGGAGGGGAGAAAATGAGGAAGAATGTGAGTCAGAAAAGAGAGGAGGGAGAAATAGAAAGGGTAGAGGGAATAAGCAAGAGAGTGGAGAGAAGAGGGAGAAAGGGTGAGAAAGGGGTGGGAGAAAGTGATAGAGAAAGAGTGGAAATGGGGAGGGAGAAAGAAGGGAAGATGGGCAGGGGAATATGAGAAGGGGATGAAAGTGGTAAGGGAAAAGGGTGAAAGTGTGAGAAAAAGAGGGAGGAAAGAAAGAAGGGAAGATGAGAGCGGAGAAGGCAAGGGAGAGAAAAAGAGAGAGGGAAAGGGGAGAATGCAAGAGAGGAAGGAGAGGTGGAGAAGGATGCAGAAAGTGTAGGGAGTAAAAGTGAAGAGAGGGAGGAGGAGAGAAAGGAGGAGGAGCAGAAACAGGGAAATGTATGAAAAAGGTATGAAAAGAAAAATAAAATGAAAATCTGTCCATCCCAACATATTTTACCAAACTCCAAGAAGAAATTTCTTTTGGAGAAATCCCGTTTTCACGCAAACAGTTATTTCTATCACACTGCCTGTAAACATTATGCAAAGTGACACCCTATATTTAAAACAAACAAAATCTTTGATTCTGTTTTCTAAATTTGAACTGACCTTTTCAATATTCCCTGGAAAATGATAAGAACGATTTTTTTTTTTTTTTTTTTCTTAGATATTTGTTTCCATTAAAATTTGGTGATTATTTTTTTCTTGTTTCTTTTTCATTACTTTTCAATGTTGTTACTTTACTTATTTATTTTTCTTCATAACACCTTGGCTTCTCTTTTATTCAGTCATTTATCAGTTATTTATTTATTCTCAACATCAAAAAAATATGAGCAATATTTAATTAATTTTGCAGTTGCATTGGTTATATTTTCTATGAGTAACCTGGGAGTTTTATCTATATATATTTTAATTATCATACATAGGAAAGAATGTTACAGAAGTCAAACCAGGATAGCAAATTACAAGCCAGAAGACCTGCGTGCATGGAATTCTCACACCAATGAATTGCCTTTGTCTAAGTTTTGGATATAAGACCAAAATGATAAAACAAGTTTCTTAAGGCTAGTAGCTGCTATCATTCTTTCCAGTATTGATGAAGATTTCCTTACTAACCTTTATTTAAACTAATATAGAATATCAACATCTTGATGATGTCATTGTTTTCTCCTCAAATTACATGGGAGTTACATTTTAGCTTTTGGTAATCCTCAAGTGATGTAGTTCCACTTATCTTGTACAATTCTTTGTGATTATACAGTGCCAATTTCCAAGGTTTGAAGAAGTGTGGTCTTTACCAAGACCATCAGGCTTCACTCAGTCGAAGCCATTTTTAACCATTGATCTTAGGAAGTAGTTGTATACAATTGATAGTTTAAATATTTCTGAACAGGTTTGGCACATGAATGGAATCCATAAGAAAATCACAATCTAACGAGGTTATTTAAGAACTTGACTAGAGTTTTCAGGATGATGTTTTGGTTTTGTAGCAATTTGCGGTGTTGAGCGAAACAACCTCTGGCATCGCCTATTCTAGACATGTCCATTAATTTTCAATACCTAAGGTTTAAAATAAATTTTTTAAAATGAATAAGCATTCTTGAAGGTTTCTTTTTAGCTTTAAAAGCTAAATGATTAAATTTACTATTTCCAGTAAACAAAATACTCAGGTGTATTTCAAATAGAAATTATATTGATTGAAATCGATTTGGGGGAGTTGCTTTAAGTAAAATCATTAAAATCAGCCATTTTGACACATTTGTAAACAAAAGTTAATTCTCGGTTTTCAAAATCTTCCAAAAATAAAATATATTTTTCTGAAACTTTACTTAAATATTAGCTGATTTAAAGAATGATTAGTCCGATTTGAAAAAATATTATTTAATTTAAGTTTAAAATAACAGCGAAATAGAGTTTTAAAACAAACAGTAGAGGTGATTACATACTTATCATCGCTCCTCAATCACATACCAAGTGCTGATAAAGGTATTGACAGATTTATTATTGTTCTATGGAGACTATCTATTAAAACATAATTTAAGAAAATGGTGGGTGAGCTCCCTTTTTTATAGAATTTTTAAGTACTCAATAATCTTAAAAATGTTGGAAAATATTTTCTGTAATCTAATTTTAGGAATATTGACTTTAAATTTACTATAATCATTGCTCTTATTTTCTGATAATGTGTATGGCCAACCAAACTTTCAAAAATGGGCACATTATTATAATTAAAAGTTTTAAAAAATGAAAAAAATTCTTGTAACAATTCATTATTCATGAACAATTTTTTTCTTAAGACAATAGTGTCCTTAATAAATCTTATTTATAAAAGCAATTAAAAGCTTTTCTAATTAAATAATATCATAGTTTTATCGCATCATTTTTTATTTTATAGTTTGGAGCAGATTTTTAGGAAATGAATAATAATTTTGAAAAAAGTTTTGATGATTTACATTCTCCAAGGAGCCCTGCTAATAAAAAAGATTTTCAGATGACAATTTAATTAAGTAAGTGAGGGGTTAACGTATTTAAAAAAATAAATAAATAAATAATTTTACCAAGATTTTCTATAAAAAAAATAATTTCATTCAATAGACAATTATTGATTTTTTGCAAGAATTTTCCAAATCAATGTTTTTCACCAGAAAATGAGCACAAAAACACTAATTGTAAATATTATGTGAACTGCTGGCAAAAAAAAAAAAAATTTTTAACCAAAATTTCAAATGTGCTAGAAAGGATTAAAAAATTTAATAAATAATATAATTTAGTTTTTCCTCTTAATAAAAACAAACATTTTCACAATAAAACTTTGTTTTTATTAAATTTAGGATTCTTTTTTTTATCATGTTATGCTGTTACTTCAGAGAGATAAATGGTGGTACCGAGCCTATTCTATGTTCAATTTCTTTTTCTGCTATACTTAATTTGTCACAGCTAATGCATTTCATCAGTCACACTGTATTTATGGATGATGTGCGTAAACAATGCAAAAAGATTAAATTTATTAAGAGCCAGAAAGGACAGGAAATTGTAGAGAGTTATGATCACTCACGTCTTGAAGAGACACGGCACATAGGAACTCTTTCACACACAGACACAAAAAAAAATTTGACTGACAGTATGTTCCTTTTTAATCATTGATCTTAGAAAGTTGTTTCTATACAGCTGACATTTCTGAACTGGTTTGGCGCCATGACATGATATTCATATGAAAGTCTCAATCTGACAAAGCTATTTAAGAACACGACTCGAGTTTTCAGGTTGATGTTCTGCTTTGCAGTGTCAGGCGAAACTACTTCTAGTACAGCTTATTCTGTGTTCAATATTTTTTTCCTCTGATACTAAATTTGTTATAACTGATCCATATGCCAAGGTATCTATTGTGATTAAGGGATTGTTTATTAAAAACCTACCATATTTGCTGATGTCAAGGCGTTTTTTTTGTTTTCCTGAACTAAGTTTTAAAAATTTGCTGTGCAATGGTTAGCATACAGAAATATCTACACTGTCAACTGTATACAATCACTTTATTAAATGAATGGTTAAAAGTGGCTTTGAGTGAGTGAAGTCTGAGGGTCATGACAAAGATCATCCTTCTTTGAATATTGTGAACTGGCACTACAGAATCACAAACAAAGAACTGTACCAAATAACAGAAACCACATCACTTGAGGACTACCAACAGTAGCAACAATGAAAATGGATATCACATCTAACTTGAAAAAAAAAAATAATAATGATATAGTCAAGATGTTGATGCTCCACACGACTTCAAATAAAAAGTTAAGAAAACTACCATCAATACTGGAAAGAGCAATAACAGCTACTGGACTTGAGAAACGTGTTTTCCTAAAAGCCTGACATAATCAAGATGTTAACATTTCACACTCTTTCACAATAAAAAGGTCCGGAAGGAAACCCACCATCAATACTGGAAAGAGCAATAACAGCTACTGGACTTGAGAAACGTGTTTTCCTAAAAGCATGACTTAATCAAGATGTTAAGATTTCACAGTCTTTCACAATGAAAGGTTCGGAAGGAAACCCACTATCAATAATGGAAAGAGCGATAACAGCTACTGGACTTGGGAAACCTATTTTCCTGAAAAATTGTTTTAAAAGAAAGATTTTATAAATTTCAGTCACAAACAGAACTGATAGCTTGGTCAATATTGAATACCAAATGTTTAATTGTAACGAAACGGTTAATATTATCATGATAATATTATCATTACCGTTTTCATTGTTGTTATCTTTCCTTACAATACTTTGGCATCCCAGCATTCTTTAGTGGAATTTTATCAGGTGCAAAGTCATATTGTTGGTCATATTCTGGTTATAATTCAGTCTCTAAAAAAAAAAAAACAACTCTGTAATATTATCATTGTATTTTTTGCAATGTCAATTGCTATCTACTATCCTCCTGACTCTTGCTCCTTAGTAAGGTTTTTGTTTCTAACTCTTCCACACACAGTAACCCCTTGCATCTCAGTGGCTTTACTGCCTTGCTTGGAGTAAACTCCATATATATATATATATATATATATATATATATATATATATATATATATATATAAGCTAGGATAGAGTCTAAGCCTTGAATTGTCAAACTTCCTAGAGATGGTGTCTCGATAAAAACTTGGTGTATTACAACTACTGTGAGTGTCTGATTTGGGCAACGGGAAGTGTATCTGGCCTTGTAAAACCTTGAGACAGATCCTCTGTCAGACAGACCCAACATTGCTTAAGATTCATCCCAGTCCTGCCTCAATAAGAAAACATAGCTATATATGTATGTATAAAATGAATCTACCATGCTTGGAGGAATACAAGAACTTCCTGCTCCTCACTGCCATTGAAAAATAACTAAAAAATATCTCCCTGTTCTTCATACAAATTTTAGCTATCTGGTAAACTCTGGAACAGTGGCATAGCAGATACATTAAGTGTTTGAACATGTGCTGCTGTCATCTAATGGTTGTGAGTTCAATCCTTGGATCAGGTAGTGAAACAATGTACACTGGTTCAGTAGGAATAAACAAGAATTGGCATCAAAGAAACAAACAACAGATATGGACACCTGAAGATGATCACGGGGTACTTGGCTGAAACATTCTCCTCTATAATAATCAAGATGAAAACAATAATTTTAATAAAATCAAGTATAAGCTATTATAGTCTGACACAAGGCTACCACTATAGGAGTGACTTCAATACTGAGAATTGACCAGACTAGCCATGTTAATTGTTACATGATGCCAAAGCCCCTCTCTTAAAACAAAACTAGTTGAATAATTGTTGTATCCCAGGTGGTTGGGACAAACAAAAACAAATAAAAATAAAAGACAAGTGTATTTTAACAGATAAATAAACAACCTTTATTCATTCACTTTCTGAGAACAGCAAGGATTTGTTTGGATTGAAACAATGAATTCCATGTGTATGTCAGCTTTCGCCATATTCAATTCAGAAGTGGTACACCCCTCTTCAAAGACAAGGGAAGTAACTCAATTGTATTTTGAAGTATCATTCTTTTATAGGGGGAAGGAAATTAGCTTCCCCTAACAATAATATACTTTAATTTATTCAAACTATTTTGCTAATCTTGATTATCTTTTTTTCTTTTTACTAATGTTCATCCACTACAAGGCTCAAGAGCCACTCAAGGTAGAGAATTATTGTGCGTTGTTGTATGAGCATAGGGCAAAAAGTGCAGTTCATGATGTTATATAGAAAAGATAATGGTTAACTCTAGACTTGAAAAGGTAAAGATTGTAGCAATCAGGAAATAATCTTGCCGAGAGTTTGTTTCACAAAGCTGCAATCTATGAGAAGAAGCTGTCTGAGTCGAACTTACTTCTTATTAATAGAATATGATTATTATTGATATCTCTGGAATAACAGGGACAAAAATAAAAGAATCAGTAGATATTTCATGTCAGCCAAAACAATACATATCAGACGATGACCGCAGTGTACTTAGTCGAAACATTGTGCTTATAAAATCTATAATAATCAGCATGACAATATTTTGAATAAATTAAAATATTGGTTGACCAGTATTTACCCAGACACTGTAGATTGCCATTACTTGTACCTAACCTATCTCCATAATTCTATAATATTAAATTATATTGATAGACTAGTATTTACTCAGACAGTATTGATTACCAGTACTTAACCTACCTCAACAATATTATATGTAAATGTAGATCTTGTATATGATCAAATATGGTGTATCTTCTTCAATGATAGTCGCATACAATTTATCCAGTAAAGAAAATAAAAATAAATTGTGTTCTAATTATAAAATATCTGAATATGAATTCGCGGGTCAATTTAGACTTAATTAGTAAAGGCCGTAGCCTGAAAATTGGTTTAATTAGTACTTCAAATACCCAATAATTAAATTTGATCTAAAAACTTTTACAAAATAGATTTTTTTTTAATACATGATGCTTTGTTGTAATATAAAAGTAACATTCCACACATTTGCCTATAATTGTAGATGTCTGCCTAAAATAATTTAATTTCTCTCGATATGGAAAAATCAAAATCATTACTCTCTTATCAATTTCCTATGTAAGTATTTACAGATAATAATAAAAAATAATGAAATACATGCAACCCCCAATTTTCACTTATACAAAATGATTTTATCATGTATCTTGTGTATCATGAGAGTTCCTTTTTTTGAGACCTCGAAATTACAATAGACAAACCTCTTTTCCTCTATCTCTTTATCTCGTCTTTGAGTTAAATAAGTTAAAAATATAAAAGAGAATGATAAAAGTATAGTTACTAATGCTATACTCATTGCATAAATGTGACCAGACATAAACAACAAAACGAGAAACAGGTAAACACTCTCTGTAGTCCCTTGCATACTAGTGGCACTACACTTGCTTGGTGTGAATTGGTAAAAAAAAAAAAAAAAAATCACACAATAGAAAGATACATATTCGCTATGTTTGTATTTTATAATAGGATACTAATACAGTGTAACCTGGATATAAGAGAGTTGTCGGGACCGGAGAAGAAGTTTCTTATATCCGGGTTTCTCTTATATCCGGGTTTGGTCTATTTTGGTTAGGTAAGTATGGGAACACTTTGGGACCAGAGAAAATCTCTCTTATATCCGGGTTTCTTATATCCGGGTTTGGTCAATTTTGGTTAGGTAAGTATGGGAACACTTTGGGACCAGAGAAAATCTCTTATATCCGGGTCCGGGTCTCTTATATCCGGGTTACACTGTATATGAAACTTTGATTAAATAATACAGTGTAACCCGGATATAAGAGAGTTGTCGAGACCGGAGAAAAGTTTCTTATATCCGGGTTTCTCTTATATCCGGGTTTGGTCTATTTTTATATACATTAACACAGGCTCTAATTTGGGACCAGAAAATCTCTCTTATATCCGGGTTTCTCTTATATCCGGGTCTCTTATATCCGGGTTACACTGTATATGAAACTTTGATTAAATAATACAGTGTAACCCGGATATAAGAGAGTTGTCGGGACCGGAGAAGAAGTTTCTTATATCCGGGTTTCTCTTATATGCGGGTTTGGTCAATTTTGGTTAGGTAAGTATGGGAACACTTTGGGACCAGAGAAAATCTCTCTTATATCCGGGTTTCTCTTATATGCGGGTTTGGTCAATTTTGGTTAGGTAAGTATGGGAACACTTTGGGACCAGAGAAAATCTCTCTTATATCCGGGTTTCTCTTATATGCGGGTTTATCAATTTTGGTTAGGTAAGTATGGGAACACTTTGGGACCAGAGAAAATCTCTTATATCCGGGTTTCTCTTATATGCGGGTTTGGTCAATTTTGGTTAGGTAAGTATGGGAACACTTTTTGGGACCAGAGAAAATCTCTATATCCGGGTTTCTCTTATATGCGGGTTTGGTCAATTTTGGTTAGGTAAGTATGGGAACACTTTGGGACCAGAGAAAATCTCTTATATCCGGGTTTCTCTTATATGCGGGTTTGGTCAATTTTGGTTAGGTAAGTATAGAACACTTTGGGACCAGAGAAAATCTCTCTTATATCCGGGTTTCTCTTATATGCGGGTTTGGTCAATTTTGGTTAGGTAAGTATGGGAACACTTTGGGACCAGAGAAAATCTCTCTTATATCCGGGTTTCTCTTATATGCGGGTTTGGTCAATTTTGGTTAGGTAAGTATGGGAACACTTTGGGACCAGAGAAAATCTCTCTTATATCCGGGTTTCTCTTATATCCGGGTTACACTGTATGTGAATATTACATGCATTATTATTGGACACAGTTAAGTAAAAAAACATCAGTTTCATCAAAATCATGTTTATTTTAAATACAGTTGTATGTTTTGACTACAGTAAACGGATATGTAGTTTGGTCAATGGTGTTTTCAGAGCCAACAGTATGTACACTAATTTTATATCTTGTGTATGATGCAACCCCCTTAAAAATAGCTTCAAAATAAGGTCAAAGGTCGCATGATACACAATTATATACCATATATAATACAGACAAAACACATCTCTTTAAACTAGCTGCTTATATCACAGGTAGGATATACAAGTAGGGCAGCAATTATCAATAGACTTGGAGAGTAGTTTTCAAATTCAAACCCAGAAGGCCACATTCAATTCAGAGCCCTCGAGTAAAGTATGAATCCACATTCTACCCCCAATTATGGATTAAACAGCAAGGCAAACTGAGCACTTGAGCATCAGACGGCAGCCAGTCTTGGAAAAAGGACAAGTCTAAAGTGAAAACTCTGGAGAAGGCAACAAGAAACCACTACATCATCTTTCCCAAGAAGTCAATACACAGATGAAGAAAAATCTGTGATGAGCCATGGCTAACCAACATCATGAAGAAACATGGCATAAAAAAATGGATTCATTGAACAATTTCATTAAAATACATTAAAGACAGCTGTAAAATGAATCCATCAATAGACAGGATTAACAATAATAGGTTGAATTTACCAAATAAACCTACAAATGCATAAAAAAATGTATAGTCACTGTTACAAGCACATATATGGTGACATCAAATACTCAAAGTATACATAAGCATTATATATATATATATATATATATATATACACAAGAGAGAGAGAGGTATATATTCATACATAAGATTATATCTTACTTTTTATAAAACGCAGATTGTGTGTGTGTGTCTGTAACGTTTATATATTGGATCGAATTTCTTGCAAGTCTTCTTCTCTTTTAGGAGCATCTAAAATATCAAGATTATAGGATAATGGGATGATACTTGCTGCAAAAAGCTCTATGTCATCCTTCCAGGACGTTATTAGTTCTAGGGGAATCAATATTGATTCTTTCAAAGCAAGTCGACATACGTATTTCAAACAGGTATTTCGAATAATTATCATCTTACTTATTATAAAATGCAGATTGTGTGTGTGTGTGTGTGTGTGTGTGTCTGTACATTTATATATTGGATCGGATTTCCTACATTTTTCAACCGATTTCAACAAAACTTCACAGGACTACATAAAATTACCTTGTGGTGGTTCTAACAGTGCCAAAAATGGGAAAAATATAATTGTTTTTGCACAGAATCAATTTGAAAACACGATTAAGAGACATCGTGAAAATGGAAGGGGGACAACTCACATCGGGTTGTTTGTGTGTGTGGGTTCCTTTAAATATGGGAGTGGATTTCCTGTATTTTTCAGTCGATAAAACAAAACTTCACTTTTTTTTTTTTTTTTGGCAGGTAGTGTTTCTTATTCTCTTGCACACTTTTTTTCTTTATTTTTAACATTCAGAATGCTTTAAAAATTCCATTTACAAGACAATTATTTATAATAAAATTCTATTCAATCGGGAGACTCATGATTGAAAACAATGTTTTTGTTTGAGTTTGGGTTTGACCAATTCGTAAATAATAAAAAAAAAATAAAAACTAATTAAGACATGCGTGTCCATCAACCTTAAACAATAATCTTTGTCAATTTTATTTTTCAGTCTTTATGATGGTGGATACTTGATCTATCTCTTATTGTTACATCCCCGGCAACGCCGGGCTCTACTACTAGTATATATATATATATATATATATATATATATATATATATATACACAAACACGAGATAGAGATACATAAATACATAAGATTGTGTGTGTGTGTGTGTGTGTGTGTGTGTGTGTGTGTGTATAGGAGGCATGGTGAAGTAACGGATAGCAACTAAGATTGAGGAATTGGAGAGCCAAGTTTGAATTCCAGTCAAATCCATTACATTCACTTACATTCTAATACCCTTGGGAAAGGTATGGATCCTCTTCTTCTCCCGCACCCCAGCTATAGGTAAATAGCAAGACAGACTAGGTACTATAGCCTTGAATGGTAACTGGTCTACCGCAGAAAGAAATGGCAACCTAGTATCAAAAGATACATGATCGCCTGTGTATCATGCATGACACATAACTGACTGATAAAGAAGGACACACACGCTTGCACATATTACATTTTATACATGTGTGTGTGTGTGTATATATATATATATATATATGTGCATGAGAGAGAGATAGAATTGTTTTATTATGAAAATTAATGGCCACTTATTTTAATAGAATAGGGATTGGATGGGTAGGATTTATCAAACTATCATTCACTCATGATTACATTTATTTTTATTTGTTTTGTATTTACATATTTCTATTTGTTTTCTTTTTAGCATTTAGGAAATATAAAAACAAAAAAATATATAAATACATCAAAAACAAAAAAAAAATAATTTACACCACAAATGCTTGTGGTAGCAAAGATAAAAAATTAGAAAAATCTTCTCATTTGTATCTTAGCAGAGACTACATCGGAATTCACTCTATGCAGACAAGCTTTTAGCATTGTCATCATCCAGTGACTTGCCACCTCTCCTCTGATTTAGTCATTTTCTACACCCAAGTAAATCACTCCTACACCCAACCATGGTTGAGAAAAAGAATTTGATGATGAAGCAGTATATGTTGAAATGTTTCAATTTCTGGCACTCAATCTGTAGGTTATGAATTGAAAATTAGAAGAGAAAGAAAAAAAATTGTCGGTAGTTTGGCCTTACAGAATAAGGCAATGATATTTAGAATTTTTATAAATAGCAATAACAATGAAATGTGTTGAATGAAAGTATCTAGTTATAATTGCATTTAACATCAATAGCAAAGATAAGTGGCTAAAACCAAATAATCCCATATGAATATAAGAAACATTAGCTTCAACTGATATATGAAAAAGAGGTAAAAAGACAAAAAATGAAAAAAAAAGACAAAAAATGAAAAAAAAAGACAAAAAACGGAAAAAAAAGAAAGACAACGGAAAAAAAGACAATAAACAAAAAAATCAAAAAAGACAAAAAAATCAAAAAAGACAAAAAAATCAAAAAAGACAAAAAAATCAAAAAACAAAAAAAAAATCAAAAAACAAAAAAAAAAATCAAAAAACAAAAAAAAATCAAAAAACAAAAAAAATAAAAAAATAAAAAAACAAAAAAATAAAAAACAAAAAATCAAAAAAGGCAAAAAAAATCAAAAAAAGCAAAAAAAAAATCAAAAAAAAATCAAAAAAGGCAAAAAAAAATCAAAAATGGCAAAAAAAATCAAAAATGGCAAAAAAAATCAAAAAAGGCAAAAAAAATCAAAAAAAGGCAAAAAACAAAAAAAAAGGACAAAAACAAAAAAAAGGACAAAAACAGAAAAAAAAAAAAAGGCAAACACCAACAACCTCTCCCTCCAGTTTCTCAATTTTTCACTCTCTGGTTGGTTCAAACAACTTTTCTCGTCTTTATATTTTATGTTTTGATCATGTACCTTCCACCTTTCATCAAGTGTCTTGTATTCTAAAATGTTGCCAAATCGAATTCAGATTAGACATACACTTCCTCTCTGTCATAAATGTGTATGAGAAAAAGTGCATGTTCTAACATCTAATGTTTGCATCTGTGCATTCTTTGAATTGTCTCCTCATGATATCTCATTCAGACAAGAACCATTTCTCTATTCTCTAATAACTGGAAATCATAAAAAATTTTCATGACCTTGTTCTATTAGTAACACTTGCATTAAGCCATGACTATTGATATACATTTTTTTTCATGTCGAGTCAACCCACTGGTAATGCATTTATATTATACAGATAAAAACCCAATTCTAAAACACTGTCTTAAACCCTAATCACCAAACAATTTTCATTAACCAGTAAATGTAAAAGAAAAATGGAGAGAAAATAACTAAACAACAAAAAAAAGAAATTAAAAACTAGTTAACACTCTGAGAAACCAATATCTCCAGAAAATTGAAAGCCAAATTAATGAAGCTAAGGAGTTTCGACAATTGGTTAAAATGTGGAGAAAAGTGAAAAATCATAATATCACACAATGTAAACCAATACAGAAGAAATGTCCTGGTCTCAAAAACTCATTTTGTCACATTTCAACCCTGATCACACAAAACTAAAAATGCCTGCAGAAACAGAAAATATACCAATATACATTTAATCATTACAAAGTCTGTCTCCAAACATAATCAATAATGAACCTAGTGATGAGAAAATTGAAATTGAAATAATAAAGCATCACAAGATATTAAACCAAAACTTTTGAAAATAGCTTACTTTCTCCCCAAATTAAATAAGTTTCTAAATTTTATAAAGAAAGTTTGGGATCAGAAATGCATCCAAAGTGAAGTTTATCATACATTAATGCACTATGGAAACAAAAAAGTGGTCCTGAAGACTCTCATACATAGGGGTTGCAAAAGTAGATATACAGTATGTTCACTGTTCCCCAATGTCAAGGATATTTTGTTTTTCATTACTGTATACCTACTTTTGCATACCCCTGTATACAGAGGTATATCAACTGGATCCATTATAGTGAAAGTATTAATAAACATTATGTTAACTATATGCTTATTATTTTATGAAAGTCAACACCTCACAACTTTGTTTGCTTTTCATTCTAGTAAGAGATGCAATGATGGTATATAAGTTATCAAACAACTCTAGGAAACTGCAAATTGTATACCTGCTACGTCAATCACACAGCAGCATATGGCCACATCAATAGAGACTTCCTGTTCTCATGAATTAGAAACCACCTTCCAAGTTCTGAATCCATTGAATGCATCAATCTAATAGAGGAACTTAATCGGCCCGCAAAATCTTAAAGGTCTGGTAAGAACCTTAATATAAAAACATTTTTGTTACGAGGATGCATTTCTATAAGAAGGGATTCCACTGAGTTCTACTTGTTATTACAAAAAAGTTTTCATTCATGAAGTAGTTGTAAAATATAGAAATTAGAAATAGAATGTTTGGAAGATTCTAGATCAGTCTAGTATATTCGAGAAAAATCTAGTTGATTCGAGAAACATCTAGAAATAAGCAAATTAGGTGTTAGCCCCTATAAAAATGGGATTTTTGAAAAGGGTTGTCAGTTGATGAATGGGAATTTCTGATGTTATCAACTCCGGCTTTTGATTCGAGGACTATTATATCCAGCCAAAAGAATCTCTATAAAAAGTTGCCGACCAACCAAAACCCAAAAGAGAATTTCATGAAACAAATTTGGTAAATAGAATTTTGACTAATTTTCATTGACCAAACTAAAAATTAATATTTATTTACACACCTTTGTGGATTTCCAAATATAGCACTTAGATTACTTCACTAGCCCTAAAGTGATAAAGATATTTGATTCCCTTTCCTTCTCCCTCGTAACACTTTGCCAGTAACTCTGTGTTTTCTGTTTTTGTAGGCCACAATTGTTTATCTTGTATATATTTAATGTT
The DNA here is from genome assembly GCA_903632075.3 of Acanthosepion pharaonis. NCBI lineage: Eukaryota > Metazoa > Mollusca > Cephalopoda > Sepiida > Sepiidae > Acanthosepion > Acanthosepion pharaonis. The sequence continues at coordinate 2,499,328 of CAHIKZ030003380.1, read as the reverse complement.
GTGTTTTAGTAAATTAAATATTTGTTTGTGATTTAGCTCTGTGTTGTGGTAAATCATTTTTTTTTCCTTTGTTACAATTATCAACACATAACAATTTCAAACCTCATCATGAATATGACAAGGAGGAAATGAGAATCCCTTTCTATTTAATCATTTCCTAGACTTGATCATTTACAAGCATAGATGTAAAGAGACAGGCACTGATCATTTAAGCATCCCATACCACATCCTAAATGAATCTACTAATAGGAGACAACAATCCTGTTTTCCCTCCAGAGGCCAATATACTGATTGGGGGGGGGCTATGCCAATGTCATAGGTATTCATAATAGGAATAAGAATGATCTTGAACAAAAAAAAAAAAAAAAAAAAAAGAAAAAGAAAATCAACATCCTCTACCAAGTGTTCCAAGAAATAGAATTCAAGATAAACCTTTCCAAAACATCATCCTGGGTATGATGATAAACTACATCCACGTCCTGGGTAAAACGATAAACTACATTCAACAGCAAGGCCTCTGATAAGGAAGTTTTGAGGAACGTGGAACCACCTCTTAAATGCTGGTGTTCCCAGGTCCACCTGTTAGGGTCCCACCCAAATAGGGTGGTAGCACCTGTTAAAAAAAATTATCCCAGCTAATGAAGCAAATAGTTAACAATACCAAACTTATAAATAAAAAAATGGGTTTTTCTTACCAAAAATACTTTGTAATAAAAAAAAAAACATTATTACCAGCAATAATGTTTGAAGGAAAAATTATTATCAGCATTACTTTTAAATTTAAAAAAAAAAAAAAGAATACCAGCAATACAAACAGTTATAAATTCTTTGAAAAAAAATATGACCAGCTATAGATTTCTTCAAGGAAAAATATTTCCTAGAAATAGATTTTTTAAAAAACATTACCAGCAAAAAAAATTTTGTCAGGGAACATTAAATAACCCATTGAGGTTGATATGCCAAAAAACAAAAAAAACGAAACAAACCTTTCCAAAGCAGAAGCTATGATCTGGAGACACACCTCATTAGCATGTAACACTTTTGCGTGACTGCACGGAAATATTAAAAGTCACGGACGCCATTTTTTGAATTGTGTAATGACACCCCCAAGCAAGGCAGGAGTGCCACTAGCATGCAAGGGGTTACAGAGGATTGAGAACAAGAGTAAAGAGGCGTCAGAGAGGAAAGGACGAAGAGAAGGACGGGGAATAGATGAAGGTATCTGGTGATGTCAATTGACATTGCATTTGAATAGTTAGAGATTATAGCTACCAGGGAGCCAAGTAAGAGGAAAGGAGTTCCACAGATGGGAAGTGAGAGACATGAAGCTATTGGAGTAGAAGAGACAGCCACATTTAACTGTTTTGACAGTGAAAGGGTGGGATCAGATTCCGGCGTCAACCTAATGGCACGTTTAAATTCATGCAGTTTGGGAACGTAGCAAAATAGCTCATCAGAGGAACAGTTACAGAGGATGAAATCCCTGATGTATTTTTTATGCTGGGAGTCCCTTTCTGGAAAAAAAAAAAAAAAAAAAAAAAGAGGTATATATATATATATATATATATATATATATATAAACGCCACCGCAACACCAGCCACCTGGAAGGTGTTAGAATCCAACTTCATAAAAAAATTCAGAATGTGGAATTCATAAATACTAAAAACTTAATTTTCTTTTTTTCTTTTTTTTTTAATCATTTCATCCACAAGGCAGGCAATAAAGCCACTAAGATGCAATGGGTTATTGAGTGTTATAAGCAAGAAGTGCAAAAGAAGAAACTGTCAGCATAGAACTTATGATAACAACCAGCCATTTCAACTGTAAAATGGTAAAACACTGCCACTAATCTAGTACAACACTTACATTCATAAAGTCTAAGTACTATAAAGGAAAGAACATTCGAACAGTTACGATGAAAGTAGAAAAAATACATGGAAGCTACATTATGGCAGAGGGAAAGCCAAGTTACCAGGTCAGGACTAATAATATTGGAGATTCTTTGGATTTTATCTAGAACCTGTAAATATATAGTTGAAGCACCAGAGCAGATGTGGCAGCAATAATTAAAGCAAGGATGAATGGTAGACTTATAAATATGTGAGATAGATTCTAGCGAGAAACACTGGCTGGACACAGTGAACCACTTTTCCTAATTGCAGACTTAGCAACTAATTCAATATACTCTTTTCCTTCATAGACCTCCACAGGCCTATGGGTGTGTGTGTGTGTGTGTGTATATATATATATATATATATATATATATATATATATATATATATATATATATATATATTTGAATAAAAAAACAGACCACGTTAAGATTCCATGTAATAGTGTGAATTTCTTTTCATTTTAGCTTTTGAAGTAAAGTCTGATGATCCAGAGCCCTGTTAAAGGGGTTATGGTGAAATAGCTTAATTTACATGGAATCTTAAAATATGTGAGATAGATTCGTGGTCTGTTTTTATTTAGCAAAATTCAATATCTGCTCTGAATTTACATTGAGCTTTTTCTCTGGATATCATCCTCCTTACATGGAATCTTAACGTTCTACCATACGGATTACCTAAGTTTGCATAAACTAAATATATATATATGTATATATATAAGCAAATTTAGTCTAGAAGATAAGGAAATTGAACATAGACTGTTGTTAGGGGTAGTTTCGTCCAACACTGCAAATTTCTGTAAAACCAAAACATTAACCTGAAAACTCAAATTATGTTCTTAAATAGCCATGTCAGATCAAGACTTGCAAATGGATGCCATGTCAGATCAAGACTTGCAAATGGATGCCATGCACAGTACCAAACACGTTCAGAAATAAACTCTCACCTGTATACAAATGCTTTCTAAGATTACTGGTTAAAAATGGCTTTGTGAGAGAAAATTAAGCCTGAGGATCTTGGCAAAAGACCATCCTTCTTTGAACTTTAGCACTGGTGCTACATAATCACAAACAAAAAAACTGTACCAAATAACAGACCACTTGAGGGCTTTCAACCACGAAAATGGATACCACATGTCACTTGAAGAGAAAATAGTGATATAATCAAAATGTTGACATTCCACACTACCTCAAATAAAAGGTTAGGAAGGAAAGTCCTATCAATACTGGAAAGAGAAATAGCAGCTACTGGCCTTGAGAAACCTACTTTGTTTTAAGAGAAAAATTTTATCAATTTCAACTGAAAGTAGTACAAGCTGCTCAGTAAAAAAAATGCCAAACGTTTCCTTATAAGGAAACAGCTAATATTACCATTATCATCTCAAATTATTCTGATGAAATATGAGGGACAAAAAAGCAAGTACATTACCTCTGAAGTTAATATTTTCTATAGATTTTCTAGCTGAAGACAAAAGTGTCAAACTTTCTGAATTCATACTATATTTGTTATATCTGTTGACCATCTTTCTCATTTATGGCTTTTATTATTTGCTGTGTCACTATCTGTCATTATTAGAGGGAATGAAAGTTTTCACAGATTTGTTTAATAAATTCTGCCTGCAGTAATAAAGGATATATATAAACAGCTAGTCTTCAAATAATTCGTTGTGCATCCCTACACCCAAATCATTAGCAATAAACATACAATTTATAAAATAAACCTATCCTTGGAGGATATTTTTAATTCTTGTTGCCTCAGCAAAGCAGGAAACAATGAAAGACATTACGTACCCCCCAGGTACCACTTGTTCAGACCGTTACCCTCAAAGCGACATTTTAGTTCTATTAGTCCTAGGAAAAAAAAGCCTGAGTAACAGCTTTTATATTGAGGGTCTGAGCAAAATAAATGTTGCCACATGCTGACAGTCTTCAATGTATTTTAAACGTTATTGCTTCTCTTTATTGCAGTGTTATATATGTGTGTGTATGTATGTATGTATGTATTTTAATCATTTCACCCCAAGCAAGGCAAGAATGCCACTAGTACACAGGGGGTTACAGGGAGTGAAAATGATAGAAAAGACTGGGGGAAATTGAGGAAAGGATAAAAGATGAAAGGGATTCAAGAAGATAGAAGATGGCAGTTGATGTTGCATTTAAATTGTTGAAGATTGTAGTTATCAGGGAGACAGGTAAACAAAAGGGAGTTCCACAGTTGAGAAGTGCGAGAAAAGAAACTGTTGCAAAGTGGCAGTTGCATTTAACTATTTCAGCAGTAAAAGAGTGGATCTCTAGATGTCAATCTTGTAGCACACTTAAATTCACATAGTCAGGGCACCAGGGAAAAAAGCTCACCAGAACAGTTGCCATGAAATATTTGTAAAAAAGACAGAGGGAAACCACATCATGTCAGTGAAAAAGTGACTGAAGTTGAGATGCCAAGTCAGGATTGATTACATTGAAGATCCTTCTTTGGATTTGTTAAGAACCTTGAGATGAATAGCAGGAGCACCAGGATGTATAATATATATATATATATATATATATATATATATATATATATATATATATATATATATATATATTATTCATACATGTTTCATTAAATAAAAAAATATGGATGAATATTGTGATTTTCTTTCTTCGTTTAATGATAATGTTATTAAAAGTTTATCAGACGTTATGAAAAGAATTTACATAAAATAAATAGACAAAACTTGTCTATATTATTTAATGAAAACATGTATAAATGAAAAAAATGCTGCCTAAATACACAATATATATATATATATATATATATATATATATATATATATATATATATATAAAAGAAATATGTTGTAGTGGTTCAAACGAGAGAAAAGTATGTATATTAAAAAAGAAGAGAGAGGTGCCGCAAACGTACAACCAAAAAACGTTTGCAGCACCTCTCTCTTTTATATATATATATATATATATATATATATATATATATATATATATATATATATATGCAGTAACCTTTCCTTTAAATATCTATTGTTAAATATGACGATCCAGGAAATTTTTTTTTTTTTTTTTTGTGAGGGAGTACAAAAATCATCCATTGCTCCAAGTGATTTCAGCCACTTCCTTCAACATTTTCAAGGTGGAGAAGACAAATTACCAACACTAAAACCACCCACCTCAGAAATGGCTATGAAAGTGGCCAAAAGCAATTCGGACAATGGACAGTATGGAATTTTAAAAATGAATAAAATTTTCCGGGACAATCATCATACTTATTATAAAACCCAGGTTGTGTGTGTGTGTGTGTGTTTGTTCGTTTATATATTGAATCGGATATCCTACATTTTTCAACCGATTTCAAAAAATATCACAGGACTACATAAAATTACCTTGCAGTGGTTCTGACAGCCCCAAAAATTGGAAAAACACAATTGTTTTTGCACAAAATCAATTTGAAAACACGATTAAGAGGCATCACTGAAATGAATGAAAGGGGGACAACTCATATCGAGTTATACTTATTATTATAAAAACCCAGGTTGTTTGTGTGTGTGTGTGTGTGTGTGTGTGTGTTCATTTATATATGGGATTGGATTTCCTACATTTTTCAACCGATTTCAACAAAACTTCAGTTTTTTTTTGGCAGGTAGTGTTTCTAAAACACAACTAAAGCAGATCATAATTTCGATTTTGATTCCGTGAAGGTATTAAAATATTTTCATAATAAAAATCTTAGGCGGATTTATGAAGCAGGCATAATATCCATCTCACACATGGTGAATACTAGACCTGGCTTCTTTAGTATTTCCCCTTTTCTAGCGAGATTAATGCTCGACAAGCATACATATAAATTTTAGATCAAAATAGAATTCTTTTCATTTTTCATTCAAAATACTCAAATTTTAAGAAATACGTTTCCACAGCGTCGCCCACGTGACGACAACGTGACCATGTTTTAAACGAAGCGCTGATCTTATAAAACTTTCAGTTATCTGTTTGGATAAGTCTTGTTCTTATGTACATCGTCTTTGTCATGTTGAATTGATAATGTTAATTATATTTTATGAATATGTCCTGAAGATGTTGACATATTAACATTAAAACAGCATAATTGTATATAAGGATTTTTGTTTGTTTTTTCCGTATATATTTTTCTTCATACTGTCGGATCTATATCCATATATTTGCTTATATATATATATATATATATATATATATATATATATATATATATATATACGTATACACACACTTTAATCATATCTATTTTTATTAGTTTTTGACTTATTGATGATGTCTTATTTAATTTACAAATGATGATGCTCTTATTGATCAAAATAGCAAAATTAAAAATTTAAACAATGAATTTTTATTGGTTTTCAACCTAATAGGCTAAATAAAAATCTGCTGCCCAAATATATATAATAGAGAGAAATGTATGTCTGCAAAATGCTCCACTCTAATCATAGTTTGTGAGGAGAAGATGAATTAAATTAAGTTTCTGGGCATGTGCAGTGAATCTTTCCTGGACTAGCAATATAATCACATTAAGGAGGTACAGTAGTGACTATTGAGAATTCAGAGAGAAAAAGGGAGCTTCTAATGACCTACTGCTGCTCTATCGAGAGTGTGCTGGCATCTGCATCACTATTAGGTTTGCCAGCTGCTCAACAGCAGACATGAAATTCCTCCAAACAATTATAGATTGTTGCCCAGAAAATAATCAGCTGCTTGCTGCCCTCCTTGGAGGACATTTCTAATTCTCGTTGTCACAAGAGAGCAGAGAACATAATGAAAGACAAGCATGCATCTCGGGTACCACTTGCTTGCTTGAACTGTTAACCTCAGGCTCACATTTTAGTTCTATTATTTCTAGCACAAAGCACTTGAGAGACAGCTTTTATCCTTGAGCTCGGTGCAAAATGAATGCTGCAACACACTGCCAATTTTCAATGCATTTTAAACATATTACTTTTCTTAATTTGATGCTGCACATGTTTTCTTTTCTTTTCTTTTTCTGTGTACACCTGGGTACTATTATCCAATTTCATTGTGCATTGCACAGTGACAAGAAGAATGAATTAAATAAAGCACTTTTGCATGATACATTGATTCTCAAAAAAGTGCACAGATAATCTATTCCAAAACAAAAGTACTAATCTTCATGCAAATAATCTCATTCTTTTTGGGTTTTTTATATACTTATATATAGTTACTATGCTCATAATTAAATTAATTTTCAATATATTTCTATTTATGCTGTTAGTATTTGCTGTCAGGAGGCATGGTGGAGTAATGGATAATGGCTCAGATTGAGGAATCGGAGAGCTGAGTTTGAATTCCAGTCAAATCCATTACATTAACTTACATGCTAATACCCTTGGGAAAGGTATGAATCCTCTTCTCCCCTTCTATGGGTAAATAGCAGGACAGACTTGGATGGCAACTGGTCTACCGCAGAAAGAAATGGCAACCTACTGCAGGGAAAAAAAATCTATCTCGTCAGTAGTTATGTATCAAAAGATACATGATTGCCTAAGTGTGTATTACACATGGCATTGTTTTTTTTTTTAAAAAAAAAACAAAAAATTTGCTATGTCACAATGTCAGAGTGAATGAAAGTTTTGAGACCGGTCATGGACTACAGGGAATTAAATACCTTTGTAGACGCATTCCAACACAAGCTATTTCGGCATTTACTTTGTCTCCAGCAAGATGGCGGAAAGACCGTTCGACATAAAATTGATCTCCGAATTCAGTGGTGATACGAGTGGACAGTCTGTGGTTGAATGGATCGAAAAAGTGGAACTGGTCTGCGAATTATGCGTCGCGAAAAAATAAATGACTTCGTCTCTTTTTCTCCTGTTGTTGTAGTGACGGACACAGTCTCCACTTCTGAGACTGAAAACTGCCTTCCTTCTCATTCCAGCCCTTTACATAGAGCTTGGTAACTCACCTATGCAAAACACCAACAAGCCAGCTACCAATCACAGTTAAGAGGAATTTAACTAAAGAATAAGGGGAAAGTGATACCGGTCATGGACTACAGGGAATTAAATACCTTTGTAGACGCATTCCAACACAAGTTTTAATGTATATTTGTTTAATAAATCCTATAGCAAAAATGATGTTCTACAAAAGGATACTGAAAATGTAGTAATTTATGGCAAGAGTGTGTTGAGGTTGTGGGAAACTCCTAACTCCCCCAGCAACTATGGGAATTAATAGGGAGAGAGAGGAAAAATACAGAGGGAGGGGGTACCAAAAATAACACTACCTCAGAAACCACAGCTACTTGAGGAACAAAAATGCCCACGGGACTGACTTCACAAGAGAACTATGTCTTGCTGACTGCTGGTCTTAACACCGCTTCTATTCGCATGAGGCATCTTACAAAGACCTGGATCTTGACCAGTTGCAGAGAGGCTTTTATCTAAACATGTCCAAATGTCCTGTTGCTAACAGGAAAAACCTGGATGTAACTGGTGCTGACAATTATATCAGCATGTGATCCAAGGTTCACTTTTCGCCACAGAAAATTCTATGGATGGAGCGAATAAGCAAGAAGGAAATCTTAAAGAAAATGGCAACAGAACAAACACTTAGAATCAGGAAAAGACAGCTGAAATTCTTTGGACACATAATGAGGAAGGAGGACTTAGAAGACTTAGCCTTCACAGAGCATATTGAGGAATAGGAGAAGACAACGATCCACTTACCCGATAACCTTGTTTGAATAGAAGTGGTACAGAGGCAGAGGCAAACGGATAAAAACTAAGAGCCACGCAAGTTAGAAAGTTGTGGAGAGCCATGACTGCCTATGTTCTGAAGGGATGTGGCACATAGAAAGTTCATGATAATTTACAATGCATCCTTATAGTAAGACCAGTTGAAATTTTTTGACAAATAAAGAGAAAGGAGGGTTCGAAAAACTTGACACTCATATGACATATTAAAGGCAAGAGGGGGAGGGGAAGAAAACAGTAAGCAAAACCTACCTAACAAACTCATATAAAAGATGGCAGAGCAGGAAGTATGAATAATAGTAAAAAAAAAATTAAGAGCTACTAAGGAGAGGAAAATGTGGAGAGCCATGGTTGCTCATGTTCTGAAGAGAGACAAAACATCAAAAAGATGCAAGATCAAATGTTATCAGTCCAGATTAGCAATTTCCATTTAAGATGACATTAATTTAGCAGTGTGTTTTCCGCCTATCAATCTGTGTATTCAAGAGATATTAATAAAGAAAACGTGCTCTCCAGTATGGATCAAACCTGTATCTGCCTTTGTAAGGATAAACCAGCGTTTAATCTGGCATGCCTTACCACTCATCTATAGAGAGCATCACAGTCCATCAAGGCTCTACTTTCTGACTTGAAGAAAACATACTTCCTCATTAGAAGATATGGGCCTTTCAGAAAAAGATCTGAATGAGGACATTACCTTAGGATTTCTCAAATGTACAGACCTATATATTTAATACACACTATTTAAAAAAGAAAAATGGTGCATCTAAACACAAGTATCCACTATAAAACACTAACATTTGAAGTAATAAAAAAAAATATCAGATTAAAAATAAATCCATATATGTAAATATATAAATATATGAACTGCACAAAGTGCTGGTGTTATTGAGACAGTGCTCGATGTGATATAACAAAGTTATAAAGTATATCAGTAGGTCAGTTATGTGCGATACATGATACATGCTTAGGTGATCATGTATCTTTCATCAATTATGTATCGGAAGATACATGATTGACGAGGCAGATTTTTTCCTACGGTAGTTTGCCATTTCTTTCTGCAGTAGACCAGTTGCCATCCAAGGCTACAGAACCCGATCTGACCTGCTATTTACCCATAGCTGGAGGGAGAAGAAGAGGATTCATACCTTCCCCAAGGGTATTAGTACCGAATTCGAACTCGGCTCTCCATTACTCCACTGTGCATCCTCTATTAATATATAGAAATTTCTTCGATTAATTGTAGCCATTCAGTCAGTCAGTTATGTGCCATGCGTGATACAAGCTTAGGCGATCAGGTATCTTTCGATACATGACTGACGAGGCAGTTTTTTTTTCCCCACAGTAGGTTGCTATTTCTTTCTGTGGTAGACTAGTTAGCATCCAAGGCTATAGAACCTGGTGTCCTGCTATTTACCCATAGCTGGGGGAGAGAAAAGGATTCATACCTTTCTCAACGGTATTAGCACATAAGAGAATGTAATGGATTAGACTGGAATTCAAACTCAGCTCTCACATTCCTCAATCCGAACTGCTATCCATTACTCCACCATGCCTCCTATAAAATATATATATTAATGAATATACATATCCCACGCCATTTGCACAACTTGAAGTTACATGCCAAATGCAATCTAAGTGCTGAGTGTATACTGACCATTATTTAACAATTTATCGTAATGCTGGCATAGTTAAGCTCTATCTATATAGTGATATAATCTTTTAAAAAAAAAACTTATTATATTTCTGTTGAAACTTGAATAAAGCATGGAATAATAATAATACAACACAAAATGTACTTAAACAAAATGTATTGACACAAGAACGTGTACACAATATTTACAGATAGTTTGGTATATTCTTGGGAAGACCGTTCCTGGAGAATGGGTTGACTTAGTTGCAATTGGGCAGAGTCTCTGGATTGGATCTCTTCTTCCTCCCCAGTCTTCCCGGTACCAACCATATTTATATGGTCGGTACTCCACTATGTAAATTAGGTGGATCGTACCACAACAATTTCTCATGACATTAAATCTAGAAACTAAACCAACCAGTAGCCATTTTATATGTGGCCATTTTATATTTTTAATTTTGCACATGTGCAATGCTGCACAGTATAGTAGGGTCAGTTGGGTACCATCTGCGAGAGAAAGAGCACCATGACACAATTCACTCTGCCAGAAATTTGGAAACAGCATGCTGTACTGCTTGGTATTTGCACTGGAGGCTCCAATACAAACATTCCAGAGTGTTTGGTTGTCAATCTGAGAAAAGTGCAGAGAATTTGGAAAGAGTTGGATGAGCCTAATGGTGATTAGGAAGATACAGCAGCTCGGAAAACTCTTCCTGATTGATCTTATAAAAAAAGAACTCTCAAATTTGTTGTTAGGGGCCACAGACTCAACAGAGAGGTCTACATCAAGTGCCTTGAGAAGATACTGTTGCCCTGGGTCAAGAGGGTGGGAGCTAATAGACCCTATGTCTGGCACTATGCCCCATAAGCAGGAGAACCCTATCATGGCTGTCAGACAATTTCTGTGGCTACATCACTCCCTTACATCTGGCCACCTAACTCTCCAGACTTGCAACCCCCTTGATTATTATGTGTGGGGCACAGTTGAGCAAGAGTTCAACAAAAGTCTTTGTAATGCCAAAGATGAATTGAAGGCAAGGATTATGACAGCATTAACCAACTTAAACAAGGAGACATTCCAGGAGAGTTGCAGAAGATTCCAAAGTCATCTGGAGGTCATGGTTGAAGCCAATGGAGATTTTATTGAATCAATTTACTCAAAAGTATTTACTAAAAGTATTTCAAGATATTTTTGTGTAATTTTGGTAAATATATGTTATTTTCATTTCGCATAAATTTGATGACAATTTACCCATCGCACCATATATATATATATATATATATATATATATATATATATATATATATATATTTGAGCTGCAACCTTTCTTCTAAATATTTTTATTAAACATGGCAAGCAAGGAAGATATAATTAATTTTTTTATTTAGTTTTTTTCCAACATCCTTATGTTTTTTCCATTTTGTAGCAGTAAAAGAGTACAGAAATTCTCCCTAATTTTCATTGTCCCAAGCAATATATATATATATATATATATATATATATATATATTAGCAGATAAACTATTTTACCTCCTTAGAACACTTAGAAATTTTTATACATAGAGATATTTATTTGGATGAGTAGCCATCTTGCATTGGAGTAGTGGTTAGTATGTTCCTATCATGAACTATATTTATGACTGCAAGGCATATTTCTTCTACAGTCTGCTTCAGCTATATACTCCTAACGTCTGCATCTGAACTCTGAAGTTTTATTCACTATTTATTTCATTTCATATTTTTATTTTCTCTTCCACCAATAGGAATAGATAGGTTCATCTATCATCCAGTTCACACTCCATCTCACACTTTTGAGCAGGAGTAGGCTTGTTTAGGATTGGGTTTCCGGTTCCTTCTAAAGTCTACTTTAGCTTTATACTCCTAGTGATTGTCATTTCCAATGCTAATATGTCCACACAGTGAACCTCTACTTTGAGTGGCTCTTGGTCCTTGTACTGGGTGAACACTAAGTAAAAAAAAAAAAAAAAAATTAATGTTCCTTTCCATTTTTATTATTTACTATATACTTAAACATCAGAGTGAATAAAAAATTTGACAGTCATCTCATAAATCCTACATGTGATATCACAATTTTAGTGCAACACTAAGAAATTCCAATTCTTGCAAATTCAAAATTATTATTTGCTGTTATAAATAAAAAGATATATGCTTATGAAAACTGCATCCATATTTAGAAGCACTAAAACATATGGTAAAAAAGAAACACCCTTAATGAAAACACTCAACAGAAATGAGTCATTGAAGCTTAAGGTATAAATGCATTTATTTTCAACTAGCAGTAGAGCTCAGAGTTGCCCGGGGATGTAACAGTAAGAGATAGATCAAGTATCAACCATCATAAAGACTGAAATAATAAAATTGACAAAGATTATTGTTTAAGGTTGACGGACACGCATGTCTTAATTAGTTTTTTTTTTTTTTTACGAATTGGTCAAACCCAAACTCAAACAAAAACATTGTTTTCAATCATTATGAGTGCACCGATTGAATAGAATTTTATTATAAACAATTGTCTTGTAAATGGAATTTTTAAAGCATTCTGAATTTAAAAATAAAGAAAAAAGTGTGCAAGAGAATAAGAAACACTACTTGCCAAAAAAAACTGAAGTTTTGTTGAAATTGGTTGAAAAATATAGGAAATCTGATCCCATATATAAATGAACACACACACACACACATACAACTTGGGTTTTATAATAAGTATAACTCGATATGAGTTGTCCCCCTTTCATTCTCGAAACAGCGATGCCTCTTAATCATGTTTTTTTCAAATTGATTTCATGCAAAAAACAATTGTGTTTTTCCAATTTTTGGCACTGTCAGAACCACACCAAAGGTAATTTTACGTAGTCCTGTGAAGTTTTGTTGAAATCAGTTGAAAAATGTAGGAAATCTGATCCAATATATAAACGTACAGACACACACACACGCACAACCTGGGTTTTATAATAAGTATGATATCATCACTCAAGAAATTCCTGCTTTTCCTTTAATAATGGAAAAAAATGAATAAACAAAAAAATTAAAATAAGTAAATTCACTTTTTAAGAGAAAAAATTTCTGTAGCTTGAAATTATAGCCAGAGAGTAAATAAAACAAATTTACTAAAAATAATATTGATTTACTTAGAGGCCAAAAGTATGGAGCATCTGTGCAGATCGAACTCACTACTTAGTCGTAACTGTTCTAGCGAGACAAGCTTGCTAACTATTACACTGCCTCGAGGTGTATAGTGATATTCCAAGCATAGCTTAGATGTGGCACAAGGCCGAAGGTATGGGGCACCCAGTGAGGATCTAACTCACTATTCAATCATAAATGATCTAATGAGACAGGTGTAAATGCCCAAATGATTTTCTAAGTATAGATGTGGCTCAAGGCTGAAAGTCTGGGACACCCAGTGAGGATCGAACTCTCTACTTGGTCATAATTGATCTAGCGAGACAAGCTTGCTAACTAAATCAACATGCCAAAGTGCACCTAAAAATAATAAAAGAGTTACTGCAAAATGCCAATGGCATAATCTTTTATTTTGGAAATGGTTGCTCGATAAAAAATATTTTTAGCCCCAAATTATCATAATTTTTTTTTTTAAATTCAAAAACATACAAATATACAAATTCTTAAAATCATACAGTACGGAGAAGTGGTGGAAACTTCTCTGCCAGAACAACTTCACAAAATCTATCCAAAAATTCAGTGTTTTTTTTTTTTATCCATTTGGAAGGCAAAGAAATTTTCAGCATCTCCTTGTACATTATTTATTGTAAAAAAAAATTTTTATGAATAATAATAATAATAGTTGTAATAAAAATAATAATAACTAGTTCTAACCAATGAAAATTTCATGGTTTTCCTATTTGAATCTTAATTCTTAAGTTAATGATTGAGTAAGCTCATGTCAAGTTCTACGACAATAAAATATCCATAAAAATTCCGTCATCACAGTGTTGAATATTCAAACTTATCAACTTTAACAAAATATAGCAATAACAGTCATAAATATGAATGCTTGACATTATTTTAAGAAGTAAGGGGGTACAAATGAAAAAAATTTGAAATTGACAACTTTTTACATTTCACTGAAACAGCTGTTAAACACTTCTATCTTCCCTCCTTTCTTTCTTTCTTTTTTTTTCTTACTGAAACCAAGTAGTGTCTTTTCCCCTGCTTTCCACATGATCAAAACAGAATAGACCATTACTTATGAGGTATTGGTAGGGTGTAACAGTCGTGCAAAAATTAACAAAGGGAGGGACAAGCACAATTGTAATAGGATATGACAAATGACATTTCTTGGTTCCGCCAGGTCTAACCATCACAGCTTGGACACACGACGCCACTTACATAGTAACAAACCACCCACATTCCCTCTGTATTCCATCGGTGAGAAGTAAGTTCCACTCAAACAGCTTCTTCCCACAAACCACTGCTCTGTGAAAGACTCTCAACAGGATGGTTGCCTGATCATTACAATCTTAACCTGTTCAAGTCTACCATTATCTTCCCGTCCTACCCATATGAACTAGCCCTTAATGTAACCCTTTACCTTGAGTAGCCCGTGAGCCTTATACAGAGTAAACCTTAGGGTAAAAAAAAATAAAAATAAAAAAATAATTATATGAATATAATGACGATCATAATTTTTTTTTTTTTTTAACCAAAAAATACTTGAATATATAAATATTACTTCAAACATTTTTACTGGATACTGATACCCCCAATTTTATTTTAAACAGCATGGATAAATTGTCATCTAAATTAAGCAAAAATGAAAATAATACTGACATTTCATTTTAACAGATAAATTTATCAAAATTACACAAAAATTTCTTGAAATACTAAAGTACTATGATTTTAAGAATTTGTATTTTTGTATGTTTTTGTGGGGCGTACAACCTTGCATTTGGAAACTAGAATCAATCAGCACGTACCTTCCAAAATACGACTTGGTAAGATAGATAGAATATGCTATCTTCCCCCATGAATATGGAATCGGCTATTGCTCAACATTTAGTTGAGAATATAGCTTGTGCCAACATTATAAAAAAAAAGTGGTTTAAAATTATTCATACAGCCGATTCCAATAATCATTTGAAGATTTTGAATCGGTCTGTATAGGATTAAGAAAACCTTCTCTGCCGGCAGAAAGAATTTATAAGGTCTCTGAATCTGTTGGGGGATATTTTATTTTAACTGTCCCTCGCTAATTTATTTACAATGATCCTTCCCTCATTACAAGTATATATACTTGTTTGTTATTTTAGTATGTTTCCCCCCTCTTTTTTTTTTTTTTTGCTCTTCAATATCGTTAATATTCTTTTCGCTAATCCAACGATTGTCTCCTGATGAGATGTTGGCTGAAAGGGCCCTAGAGACTTTTAAAATTAAAATCAATGGTTTCCTTGTTTTTAAAACTATTTATAAATACTAAAGAGTAAATTTATTCAATAAAATCGCCATTGGCTTCAACCAATGCCTCCAGATGACTTCAGAATCTCCTGCAACTCTTCTGGACGGTCTCCTTGTTTAAGTTACAGAATGCTGCCATAATTCTTGCCTTCAGTTCATCTTTGGTGTCACAATGAGTTTTGTTGGTCTCTCACTCAACTGCACCCCACACATAATAATCAAGGGGGTTGAAGATCTGTCCAGATGTAAGGGATGATGTCACTGTAGGAATTGTCTATGATTGGGATCTTCTGCTTGTGTGACATCGTGTAGAGTCCTGTTGCCAGACAGAGTTTTCCAGTAGCCACACCCTTGACCCAGAGCAGCACTACTTCCTCAAGTTACTTGATGTAGGCTTCTGTATTGAGTCTGAGGCCCTGTAGGAAGATGAATAGAGGCATAACATCGCCATCACTATTGATCACTCCAAACACCATTAGACTCATCCAAATCTTTCCGAATCACCTGCACTTTTCTCAGATTGACACCCAAACACTCTAAAATGTTTGTATTGGAGAGTCCGGTGTGAATGCCAAGCAGTACAGTATGGCGTTTCCAATTTTTTGGCAGAGTGAATTGTGTCATGGTGCTCTTTTTCTCACAGATGGTGCCCAACTGACCCTACTCTGCTGTGCAATCGACAAAATCAAAAGCAACTATGCACATGGGCAATATTAAAAGTATAAGATGGCATCAATTTCCCCATCGCACCCTGTATTACATCAATGGTGTCTATTTCAAATAATAAAAATGCAGGCTTAAAATCCATAAAGAAATACACAAATATGTAAGTACATCAATAAGTTCTCAGCCCAAGAATAAAAAAAGCATTAATTTGGAATATCCATCAAAACAGACACTTTAAAGCAAAGAGAAAAAAAATGAAAAAGAATTTTTTTGTAGTCAGAAAAAAAAAAGAAAAAACCAACTGATTTTCATTCCTTACTTTTCAGAAAGCAATCGGAGGATAAAATTTATTTTCCAGCATGGGTACAAGATTAAGTTAGTGATAAAGATTAATTGAACATTAGAAAAATTTAAATGCTATATCAATCGTTATCTTCTGTCTTCTTAATTCTTGTTTTTTTTGTTTTTTTTTACTGTTCTCTTTCCTATATAGTTGTCCTGGGTATGATGATAAACTACATCTGGCAGCAATGCCTCTGTTTGGGGGCATTTTGAGGAGCATGGAACCACCTCTTAATTGCTGTTGTTCCCATGTCCACCATGACCCAGCGTGATAGCCCCTGTTAGGGTCCCAGCTATGGGAAAACAGTGAACCCCACCCCAAACTGGGATCAAAACATCATGAAAGTATCAAAATACATTTTTATAGTAAAAATACCAGCAACAGCAAAAAAATTCAAAGCTCCCAAGAAAATAAAATTTCGGCTTTATATAATCCATAAGGAGTTGATGTGCTGTCAAACAAACAAATCTAACCTAAATAGTGTTTTGTTTTGTTTTTTTCTCATATTTTCTAACACCCAGTAACCTCATGCATCTTAGTGGCTTTGTTGCCTTGCTTGGGGTGAAATGATTAAAAAAAAGAAAAAAAAACAAAGAAAAAATTACTTAAATATTGTGTAACTGATTTTTTTTTTATTATGTTAAAACTTTTATTATTTACAATTACATAATAATTTATATTAAAAAACAAAAAAAAACACTATTATGGAAAGAGAACAATAAAAGAACAAGAATTAAGAAGCCTGAAGACAATGGTTGGCATTGCATTTAAATTTTTGAAGATCGAAGTTGACTGGGAAGAAAGAAGCTGAAAGAGATTTCCATAAGCAAGAAATGCAATAAAAGAAACTGTCAGTAGAAAACTTAGTTACATCTAACCAACTGAAATTTTCAAATTCCTATACTGTCTTTCTTATGGTATCTACAATGCAACACATGATCTGTGTACCCAAGGATGGGGGAAAACACACAGGTTAACAATTTTGTTGAAAAATTGCTGAAATAAAGACTTTGAAATTTATCAGTCAAGAAAGATTAAAGAAAGAAATAATTATTTTAAATTAGCATACTGCCATTATTAAGTAAAGCTTAGATTTGGCACAAGGTCTTAAGAGCTGAGTACATAGCGAGGAACAAACTCACTGCTTATAAGGGTTACAGCCATAACATGTTGAAAAACTAGTTGTTGTACAATCACCAAATAAATGTCAAGGTCAGTACCTAGATGTAAGCTTGGATGTGTGGGTGGTGTAATTGATAACAGCTCAAAATTGGAGATAAGAGAGCCGAGTTCCAATTTCAATTGAGTTCATTATATTCACTTATGTGCAAAGACCCTTGGGAAAGTTATGAATCCACCCCTTCTACCACCAGCTATGGGTTAATTAGTAAGACTTGTATCAGTAAATCATCATTATTATCTAGAGAAAGTTCTTACAATCTAAAAATATTTTTTGGCTTTAAATAACCTACAAAAGGTTGATAAGCTATAAAAAAATAAATCATTCAATTACTGCTTATGATCTCCAAGTCTAGCTTGTTAACCATTTCACTATGATGAGCAACTCAAAGTAGGGTATTATTAAACCGCATGAAAATAATTTTTTTTTTTCAACTTAAAGTTAAATCTTTAACCTAGCATTTCTCAACTGCACTAATGTACCCAGGATGCTAGCCAGATACACTCCAAGTTAACAGGAGAGTAATTCATGAATCATTTTTATATTTAAAAAAAAAAAAAATCTTTATTTTTAAAAAAGCTGGAGACACCAACAGCATAACTTCTATGTCTAAGTAAAGTCTTTGTCACTTGATATTTTAAACTGCCAAATTCCTTAATCTTTAAGGAGTGGATAATCCTTTCCCTTTCGCCTTCCTTAAGGGATTTAAATCAATCTTTATCAGCTACTCTTAAAAAAAAAAAAAAAAAGCAGATTCATCCTGAATCCCTTTAAATAAAAACTGTACCACTAATCTTCTTTGGGAATGCTAAACCAAAATCTCAGATTTTCAAATTTGATGACTAATTTTTCCTTACTAAAATTTAAAGTCAACTCCAGATTTTTAGTTACTCTACAACTGCATCATGAAGTGAAAAAAAAAAAAAAAGAAAACACTGCTTTAACATGTTCAAACACAGTCAGATATCATATTGCATGTCAATGTTTCCATTTCTCTCAATTGATCAATGTTGATAAAATTTACAGGTTATATTTATGTTAAATATTAATATTCCTACTGGGCATAAAGCAAGATATCAGTTTTCTATTGTTATTAAGTAATAAACTGATCTTGCCTAGAATTGCTACACTATGTCAGATTTTATTATGCAAGTCAATATTTTCACAATAAAATTAGTATTAACGAACCGGTGTTAGTAAAATGTTCAAGATATTTTTACGTTAAACATTAATATAGGTTTCTACTGGATATAATGTGGGGGATCATTTTTCTATTGTTATTAAGCAATAAACTCTACTCCCCTAGAATTGCTGCACTATGTCTGATTTTATTATGCAAGTTAATAATTTCACAATAAAATTGGTATTAACCAAGTAAACATTAATATATCTTGAACATTCTCCCAACATTGGTTGTTTAATAACAAATTTTTTTTATTGTGAAAACATTGACTATATAACAGAAATTGGTGGGAGAATCAGTCCATTACATAATAGAATACTGATCCCCCACTTTATGTCTAGTGGAAACATTAATATTTAATGTGAATATGTTTCTACAGGACATAAAGTGGGGGATCGGTATTCTATTGCTATAAAGTTATAAATTGATCCTGTCTGGAATTACTACATGATGCCAGAATTTATTTTTGCAAGTCATAAAAATTTGTATGAAATAACCGCTGTTGATAAAATTTTAAGTGTATGTAGGTGGGTGGTTGGTTTTGAATCAAAAGTAGCACTTGATTTCTGTTTTTTCAGCTGTCAGTTCATGGTTTACCATTTGGATTAAATTTTAACATGACTTCCCAAAATCTGGGTGATACTTTTTTCAGTCATCCAGTCTTAGCAATGGAGTTATGATGCAAGTTTCAGCTTATATTTTAACCGAATTTAAAATACTAATATCTTGTTTGGGGGGGATAACAGCTTTTTATTATAAAAAAGTAAGTGAAAAATTAACTTTTAATATATATATATATATATATATATATATATATATATATATATATATATAGAAAAAGTTTCAAATTAAAAATTATAATGTATTATTTTATGAAAGTATTTATTTATTTATATATATATTTGATATTTCAAATTGTCCTCAATTTTTCATCAGAAATAACTGTTTGTTACAAATAAATTAAAATTACTGTTTGTTGGCAAGTAGCGTCCTTCGCGAGACGCGGACGTCACGTGATATGGAACGTCACTGTTCAGATATTCCTAACTTAAATCTAACTGTCATAAATATTTTAAAAAATTTTTTTTACTATATCTAAAGAAATTGCTTAGCTATTGAAATATTTATAAAGATTTAAAACACCTAAGTCCCTATTCAACCCTAATTTATGTGTATTTAATTTTAAAATCCAATATGTTTTTTTTTTTTCTGCGTGTGAATGTGGAAGTAAAATCGGAATCTATTAATAAACATTTGCAGTTTTCTAATGTGTGTCCTGATTGATTGTAGTGTTTAGCTATGGGGAATAAGGGTTGTTTTGACGTATTGTTTGTTTATGGTTATTAAAACGAAATCTAAAATTTCATTATGCTATATATATATATATATATATATATATATATATATATATGCAAATATATATATATATATATATATATATATATATATATATATATATATATATATATATATATATATATATAAGAACAGTAAGATTTATAATCTGGTATTATTAGCAGTTATCTTAAAAAAAAAAAATAGTGCCCGAGACAAACAATAAAGCAAATATTATAATTATTTTCTTTTTGAAAATATGATTCCATCGTGACACAGAAAATTTTCATGTTTCAAAACTAAAACTAAAATTATAAATTTAATTATAAAAATTAAACTTAAAATCCATAGTCCTGTTCCATTGTCAAGCGATGATAAGAATAAAGAAATTTACTTAATTTATAAGCGCAGACTATACTAATGTTTCTTTGAAAGTTTATTCCTACCATTGTTTGATGATGGAACGAGACTACGGATTTTGAGTTTAATTCATAATTTTAGTTTCAGTTTTGAAACGTGGAAATTTTCTGTGTCACAATGGAATCATATTTTTAAAAAGAAAATCATTATAATATATTTGATAAATTGCTGTGTATAATTTTCATTTTGTGTTCATAGATATGTGTTTCTTTGGGTTTTTTTGTAAGTTTCCACAATGAGGAATATTCCTGGCAACTTTCATTTTTTTTTTTTTTTTTTTTTAAATATACCTACTTTAGTACTACCTACTAACTCCATAACATCCACGATCCAAAACAATTTCTCCAATCTAAACAACATCAAAATAATTACAACCACATTCAAAACTATTATGGGTATGATCAGAACAAAACAATAACAATTCTGAAGTAGGTATGTGTGTGTGTATATATAATAAATTGCCAAAACTGTCCATCACAATACATTGGCAAAAATTGTGGAAATTTAAAAAGAAAACATACCTGTGAACATAGAAGGGATCTTTGACACATCAATTTATCAAATGCATTAGTTTTACACACAGATAAATTTATTTATATATATATATATTATAAATAAATTGATTTAAAATATGGTTTTTTCCGCTACACAGTTCTAACCATGTTTCAAAAATAGAAGCTAAAAACCCCGAATTTAATTTTGCAATTAAATTAAAAGCATTAGTTCCATTTCATCCTCAAGCGAATTTTGAAGAACACCGGATTATATATCTTACTGTTCTTTCTTTTATTTATATTATTTATTATATATATATATATATATATATATATATATAATGTAAATCTATTTAAACTCGGTCAGTGAAAAAAACGGGATAGCACAATTTTCAAATAAATTGGCATTCGAGGAAACATGGAAGAAAAAATAAACACCAGAAACCTCCAAACAGAGCAAAAGAAATCATCCATTTAAACTTAAATCTCTGCTACAAAGAAAAAAAATCTCAGTGAGTAATAAGTTAAAAGTGCTCAGTACACTAAGTGGAGCAAAAGTAAAATAAATATGAGGAAACCTAGATAGGTAGTACCTGGTTCATTAGGATTTATTAATTGTATATCCCTGCTGTGCACCAACGGATTAGTGGTAGAATCTCCGACTGACGCCAATTCAGTCAGGTTTCGATCCTAGCTAGAGGCAACCGGACGTCTAGCCACACTGATGAACCATGATACAGAAAAACAGTCTGTGGATGACAATATATATGCTCCTGAAAAATTTATTTCGGTTGAACTCTCTGTGAAGGAAGTGTGAGTTTGTAAACAGTGACTATTACGGCTAATAATGCAAGACTCTTCGTTAAATCGAATCGAGTTCTCTCAATCATTGTGTGTTTATCTAAAAATAAATACACTTAAATTCACCTTTATCCCTGCCGTGTGCCAACAGATTAGTGGTAGAATCTCTGACTGACGCCAAATCAGTTGGGTTTCAATCCTAGCTAGAGGCAACTGGATGTCTAGCCACACTGATGAGCTATGATACAGCAAAACAGTCTGTCTGTGGATGACTATATATATATATATATATATTAGTTTATTACTTAAATATTATTTTTAGTGGATATTCATATTTGAGTAGACACTCCATTTATTTATTAAACATTTATTCTTATCTACCTGCCTAAATATTCAAGAAATCTTATTAAAGAAAAATATGCGCTCTCCAGCAAGATTTGTACCCTGTATCTTCCTGGGCAGGGAAAACTTGTTAGATCTGATGTGCTTTAGACCATCTCAGCCACGATGTGTGCCAATGATCGAGCAAAGTTGAATAGTGTCTCATCATCAATACTCCATGGTCACGTTGGTCTAATACATGTCAGAAATAACAACAGTTTCACCTGCCCAGGGGGACACAGGTGACGAATCTTGACAGAGAGCACATACTTTTCTTTAAGAAGATTTTTTCTCAAATATTCAGGCTGGTAGATGAAAATCTATAAAGAGGTAAGTAATATATAAGTTCTCTCAGCTCTATGAAATTTATGTATAAACAACATTTTTAGTACGAAATCTGTTTTATAAAGTTCTTTTTTGTTATTATACGAGGTCCACTTGAATGTCTTACTATTGATGTAGCTACAGAGAGCTGGCATACATCTCCAAGCAAGGCAATAATGCCGCTAAGATGCAAGAAGTTACTGAGCATTAGAGAATATGAGAAAAAAAATAGTGTTAAGGAGAGAGAACAATAAAAGAATAAGAATTAATAGGATAGAAGATAACAATTGACATTGTATTTAAATTTTTGAAGATCAAAGTTGATTGGGAATCTAGCCAGAAGAGAGTTCCACAGGCAAGAAGTGCGATAGAAGAAACCGTTAGCATAGAACTTACAACAGTTACATCTAGCCATTTCAATTGTAAAATGATGAGGCCTTTCCACCAATCCAGTACTGCATTTAAATTTAACGTCTCAGTACCACAGAGGAAATTTCATAATATTAATATAGTGGCCGCCAATAATGAATTCTGGTAATTCACTCAGAATTACTTCACTGTAAACATTGAAAAAATCCAATGAGAAAACACATCCTTGTATCCTCGTCTTACACACCTTTTTATTTTGGGCTATTTCTTCTATTTTATGTGCTGTGAACCTTTAGGACGTAAGAAATCATGGCTCTCTACTATTTCCTGTCCTTTGTAGTTTTTAATAAATTATATCTTTTTGTTATCTCTCCTAAACCTTGTTCTGCTATCCAATAAAGCCACTAAGACACAAGTGGTTACTGAGTTTCTAGAGAGTATGTGGAGGAAAAAAAAAAGAAAGAAAAATACTATTAAGAAGAGAGAACAATAAAAGAATAAGAATTAAAAGGACTGAAGATAACGACTGACATTACATATAAATTTTTGAAAATCAAAATTGATTGGGAAGCAAGAAGGTGGAAGAGATTTCCACAAGTGAGAAGTGAAATAGAAGAAACTATTAGCATAGAACTTACGGTTGCATCCAGTCATTTTAACTGTAAAATGATGAGACCTTGCCCCTAATCTTAAGTTTATTAAGTCTAGGCACTATTGAGGAAAATTCATCAGAACAATTATCATAAAAGTATTTATAGAAAAAGCACAGGGAAGTGACATCACAGTTAGTGGGAAAGTGACTGAAGCCAAGATGCCAAGTCAGGACCAATAACATTGCAGATTCTTTGGATTTTATCAAGAATCTCTAAATACACAGCAGAAGCACCAGACCAGATGTGGCAGTATTATCCAATGCATGGATGTATAGTAGACTTATAAATATGTAAGACAGATTCAGGCAAGAAAAATTATCTAGCATGACACCAAATTTTCTAGTAGCAGACCTAGCAATTGATTCAATATAAATCTTTCCACTTTATATCAGCAGAAAACATTAGTACAAGATGCAATGAATTAATCTCCTGGAGGTTAGCATCAGCTGACGGAAGGTAAAAAGGGTTCACTCAGCTGAATAAAAGAGAGTAATTTTGTTTTGGAGCTGTTAAAATTAACAAGCAATTCCTTGCCCTACTTAATAACAGATTGTAGGTCATTTTTTTTTTTTTACATCAACTGCCAATTTGATCTTATCAAACTGATCAGACTTACTATTAAGATATAAGTAAATAGTTACGTCACCAGCATAGATAATGAGTTGCAAATTGGAGACATCAGGAAGGTCATTTATGAAAATTAGAAATATCTTAAGTTGAAGGATAGAGCCCTGGGGAATACCTGCATCAATGCAAAAAGATCTAGAAGAGTGGCCATTCAAGACAACTTTAATTTTGCAATTTGATAAGAAGCACTGAATCAGTTAAAAAATTTGTCCAGAAATACCATAGCCTTTCAACTTGTGAAGTAAACCATTATGCCAAACCCTGTCAAATGCTTTTGAAATATTCAAAGCAACAGCCCAAGCATCACCATTCTTATCTAAATCTTGAGAGACTCTTTCAGCAATAATTAATACATCAGCAGTTGACCTAAGGAAGCAAAAGCCATATTGCTTATTTCAAAGAAAACCCTGCGAGGTAAGATGCTTTACCAGTTCAGATTCCAAAAAAGAGGTAGAAGGCTAGTAGTTAAAAGGATCAGATGGTTTGCCTGAGTTCTTAAAGACTGGAACTACAGAAGAGGATTACCAACAAGCAGGAAGGCAAGAAGCAGCTATTATAGAGTTTAGAGAGGACAGGAGCCAGTTCAGAAAGACATTTCTTAAGGACTATTATAGGATTACCATCAAGTCTACATGCTTTGTGAGGTTTCAGTTTAGAGATTATAGCAGAAACCTTGGACAGAGTTATATGCATATCACTCAAATTTTAATAATTCGATACAGTTTTAAGAAAATTTAATTGAACATTATTTTAACTTATTTAGATAATTCCATAAAAATTTTTCAGCTCCATTCAACTATTTTTCAGTAATGTGAAATGCCAGAAAATACCAATGCTTATTATGAACACTGCAGGTTTTTTAACTTATGACTGAATTTTGACAAAGCAGATATAAATTATTATATATATATATATATATATATATATATATATATATATATGAATTTAAAATAAAAATTATCAATAGAAACATTGCTTATATATGGCTTATCAATATATATCCTTAGGGTGAAAAGATGAAAAAAAAAATAATATAATTGAAATTTGGTCAGCTTATTCTTACATTTTTAGTTTTTCCAATTATTTTATGTATGTATTTAATAATGACTAGCCAAATAGCCATTCTATGAGCAACGAAACATGTGTTATCATAGACGATCTTTTATCTCTCTTAAATTTCATGTATAAGGAACATTTTCAGAAAAACATCTAAGTTCTTTTCATAATTATGCTAAAGTTCACTTGAATTTTCTACTTTGGTTTGGTTTCTTTGTTTAATGGCATATCAACTCCTTATGGGTCATTTAATGCTGAAATTTTATTCTCTCATAAGATTTTTTTTTTTTTTTAACTATGAAAATGTATTGTTGGAATTTTTTTTTTACTATGAAAATGTATTGCTGGTATTTTTTTTACTATGAAAATGTATTGCTGGTATTTTTTGTTACTATGAAAATGTATTGATGGTATTTTTCGTTACTATGAAAATGTATTGCTGGTATTTTTTGTTACTATGAAAATGTATTGCTGGTAATTTAATTCTAATTTTTTATATTTTCATGTTTTGACCTCAGTTTGGGGGTTCACTATTTGCCCATAGCTGGGACCCTAACAGGTGCTACCACCCAAAGTCAGAGTGGACCTGGAAACACCAGCAATTAAGAGGTGGTTCCCTGCTCCTCAAAACCTCCAATCTCAGCTGCTGCATGTAATTTATCGTTATCCCCAAAACTCGTTAATATATAGAAGGAGCATCAGACTAGATGTGGCAGTAATATTCAAACAAGGACAAACAGCAGACTTATAAATATGTAACACAGATTCTCGTGAGAAAAATTGTCTACCACAACATAGTGAACTTTCTTAACTGCAGAACTAGCAATGGGGGTCAAGTAAAATCTTATCTTGAGGTTGAGATAAAATCTCACATGCTTCCCCCTCTATTTGGATCTCCCAATCATAGTGTCTCAATGGCATATTTATCATATAAATGCCAATAAAACCTGAAAGTTTTCCCAGCATGAATTTGTTATTACCAAATTTATTGCAAAACAATTAACCTGTATACAAAAAAATTTCTTTGTATGTTATATAACTAAATGTTCACAATTTTAATATTGTTTTACAATACTTAACTGCCAACATAACAATCTGTAAAAATCAATTAAACTATCAAATTAGACTTGCCAGAATTATCAAATAAAAATACAGAACGATGTTGACATTTAAATTCAAATAATCCATACACAGAAAACACACATACATACATATATATAAGTTTCTTTAAAAATGAGTAACTAGATACGTTAAGTTTTTTATTTAATTTTTCTTGTGTTCTTATAATTTTTTTTCTTTTCTGAACATAAATTATATAGAAATTTTCTAAATGTTCTGTATGTATGTCCAGCATGTTCGACTATACTTTTAACCATTATCAAAGGTGATTTTATCTTTACTTTTAATTGAATGTATGGATTGTTTTATGAATACATCTTGAGTTATAGGAATGTTTTATTTTCCAAACATGGTCAGCACATTGTGGCTGTGTTCATATTATTGAGTGTTGGCTTTTTTTGTTATTAATTATGCTTCCATTATTTTTAGCATTTTTTTTTTTAAACATGTGGATGAGGCTATTATATTTGTAATTTCAACAATTATGTTACAGATAGAGTTTGGTAGGTATCCATGTGTATTTAAATGAGACCTAATTGAGCTATAAGATGTAACGTGAGTCTTCTTGTTTGGCATGTTGTTGTATATTCAATATAATTTATCAATTTCGATTGATCAGGAACACAGTTCCTTAAGGGATATGTGAATTTATGATAGTGGTTCTCTATAATTTGCAAGTTGCAGGTGAGTTATTGTTGTTGAAATGAGGTCAGCAGTTTTAAATTCTGTATTGTAAATAATTTAATTTTCTTGCTTTTGTCAACTGCAGTTGTATACATGTTTTTAACGTTTCTAAGGGAACATTTATCCTGCTTATAGTTAGCATGCATTTGATTTTTATAGAAAATGTTAATGTATCTGTATGTTCACGATTGCTATTGATTACCATAGATAGAAAAAGTCTAATATTGTGATCTATGAGGTGATTTGGAAAACCATTATTGACTAGCATTTGCTTGACATTGTTAAGTTCTTTAAAGATGAATTCTCACGTGCTCTCATGAGGAAATTATATATATATATATATATATATATATATATATATATATATATATATATATGGGGTATTCTAATAACTTGGACCGATTTTAAATCTGAAGTAAGTTTAAGTGTCTAATGATTTTTTTTTCTTTTTCTTTCAGATTTGGTGGATATTTGGGCAATATTATTTTTCACACATAATTGCCATGACTTATGTAACATGATCCAATAGAGAAATAAATAAATTTTCACCAATAACACAGATTAATTTACTGCTGTCTTAGATCAATCTTGTCTTAATGAAACACCCTTATATATAATCAGTCTTAATGAAACACCCTTTTATATAAGCAGGGCTGGATTATTACATTTTGGGGTCATTACACTAATGACCTTTAGTGGCGTCTCTTCAGATGGAGCCATCCTCTAATTCCCCCACACACGTCTTGAAATATTTTTTTTTATGTTACATATGTTGTGACATTTACATAGCTTGAAATAAACTTATTGCAAATTCTTTAAATAAACCCAAATAGGTATCTTTTGTTTGTCAATAAAAATATTCAAGAAATGTTACTATTTTACTATTTATCACAAACCATATTAGCACATATGTCAACACAACCGTATTAAAAATAAAATGATTTTTATAACCAGCATTATAACAGTAAAACAAAATAAATATGAGTCATATTGATATCATTCCAGTTTATGAAACTATTTAGAAGTTATAACATCAAGAAAATTAAAATCACTGCTTTATAAAAATTCCCAAGTTTTAAACCTTCTGAACTAAAAAAAAAAAAATGCTTGAGGGGCCCTAGTCTGCATCCTACACAATAACCCAGCCCTGTATATAAGATATATTAGGTAGCCATAAAGTTCTGTTAAATTCAACCAACAAAATCTATTTAATTTTCTATTATATTTTTCCATTTCCAAATGAGAAGTTGTATATCGGGATCAAAATTAAGACTAAATTGGTTAACATTCACGTTTTTTCTGTTTTTTGGGGTTTTTTTTTCAAGTACTTTCAATTATCATGGTCATTATCAAGAAATGAGTGTTGTCAGTGTGGTAGACAATATTTTCTTGACTAAATCCTAAATATTTGATATATACTTTTCCATTTAACCATTACATATGACGTTAATTTGAATAAATTCCATTGATCTAAAAATGTCAGGATTTAGTAAAAAGATTTTGTTTAAAACACTGACAACACCCAGTTCTTGATAATGATAAGTATTTGAACAAAACAAAAATAAATAAATAAATAAATAAAAAAAAAACATGAAATTTAGACAGTTTATTCATAATTTCAATTCTAACATACAAAATAACCAGAAATTAGAAAAAATATAATAAAAAATTGAATAAACATATCTTTTTGGGTGAATTTAACTTTGTCTTGTGTGTGTGTGTATGTATATATATATATATATATATATATATATATATATATATATATATATATATATATATATGTGTGTGTGTGTGTGTGTATTTTGTAAAGAAAGGAATGGATTTTTTTATTGACAGATTTTTATTACTTAAACATTATTTTAAAGGATACTCATATTTGAGTAGATGCTCCATTATTAAACAATATATGTATTTGTTTTCATCTACTGGCCTGAATATTCAAGAAATCTTATTAGAAAAAAATACGTGCTATCTGGCAGGATCTGAAACTGCATTACCCTAGAGGAAACTGTCATAGATCTGACATGCTTTGACCTCTCAGCTACAGGTTCATGTTAGCAACTATTGAAATTTCTTTAAAAAAAAAAAAAAATATCAAAAAGAAACACATGCATACCTGTAGACAAAACTTTATCAATCCATAATAAATTATTGGATAATAGGTTATTAAAGCCAAGTGCTCACAAGACTATGGACACTATAAGGTCAATTTCTCCTCAGAAACCAAACAAAATGATCTGAATTGAGAAGAAATTAAATTTAAAAATATCTTAAACATTTTAAAATTTTCAAATATGCGTAAATGAAAAATTGTATACTACTGGTATACACATATACAAGTTGTGTGTGAATGTATGTGTGTAATATATAAAGTTTGATCAAAAGTATTGAGACTGTTGCTATGGTAATGGAACTGAAGTACACAGAGTGAAGCTGCTTGCCACAGATTAACATTGAAATTTGTTGTGCATATACATGAAGTTATAACATTCTTGCTTACTTTTTTTTGTTTATCATAGTGCTTGGAAGGAAAATGTGTAGAGTGTAGTCATCTCTCCACATCACAGAGACTCCAGTGACCATGGCTTGTGCAACAGTTTTTGGTCAAGTACAACATTCCCCAGGTCCAACAATTAAGATATTCCCCAAATCTCAAAACTTACATCTTTTTCCACTTCAAAAAAGGAGTTCCAGGAATGTTTTCGTCAATGGAAACAATGCTGGATAAAGTCTATAGCTTCAGCAGGGGATCACTTTAAAGGAGATTAAATGCTAAATTGATATATGTTGCAATTTTCTTTTATTAGCACAAGTCCTGATACTTTTTTGATCAGACATTGCACATATATTATGCAAGTTTACATATGTCAAAATGGGCAGACTTTTGTCAGTAAAACACTCAAAAGATATCTTAAATAATAACTATTAAAAATATAAAAGTTCATAATGCTTTCAAAAATCAATTTACTTTTGTGACCAACAAGCAAAATTAAGTCTTTGACAAGTATTGTGAACTTTTTATTTTTGATAATAATTATTGCTTTCATGTATAAGTTTGTCCTATTCTGCAATAATGTTATACAAATTTGCGCAAGTCAATTTGAAAATTTGGACAAATTAGAAGAATTTGAACAAGGTAATATTTGAATATAACAAACATGACTGGAATTCAAACTCAACTTTCCAAATGGTAGATTTAGATAAAAGTTTATATATATATATATATATATATATATATATATGTATATGTATACACACACACACACACGTCTGCCATAAGGAAATTGTCTAGCTTTTATATGCAGATACAGATTATTGTTACATTGTTTCAGATGATGTACCAAAGTCAGATACTAAAACTTACCAAGAAGCAAAAGCGAAAGTGATGGCGAGGTAATTCAACATAATGTTAGCCAATTATATTTGTTCTCATTTTATATATATATATATATATATATATTGATACATCTTATGAAAGAATGTAATAATCTCTACCTGCCAATAAGGAATATATATATATATATATATAATATTAGTGGAAAATATACACATACATATGCAAAATATATAAATATATATACATGCATGCATACACATACATATATATTTTTTGTATAAAAAAAATTCCAAGAGGATAGAATCCAGGTAGAACTCAATGTCCAGGACAGAGTAAGGATATAATAAAAAGGCTTAAACACTAATATTCCATTTATGTGTGTGTGTGTGTGTGTGTGTGTGTGTGTGTGTGTGTGTGTGTGTGTGTGTGTGTGTATTTGGGCAGCAGTCCCACTTTTATACAAGTTTTGTTAAAGACAAATGACAAGGTATTGCAATTAAGCTTTTATTTAATTTTTCTTGTGTTCATACAAGTGTTTTCTTTTCTGGACACAAAATGTATAAAAACTGTCCAAAAATTCTGCTTATCTGAGCATTCTCAGCTATTCTTTTAGCCATTATCAATGACTATTACTTTTTTCATTTTTAACTGAATGTGTGTGTTTTTTTACGTATGTGTCAGAAGTTATAGCACATTATGGCCACGTTTATAGTTAATATTATTAAGTGTTGGCTTTTCCTGTCTTATTATTAATGCTTCCATTATTTTTTACTTATTTTTTATTTTTATTTTTTTACATGTGGATGAGGGTATTGTATTTTCTACTAGTATGTTGCAGAAAAAATTTGGTAGTTAACTAGCAAACTCCATCTGCAATATACTAGTAGAAAATATCTGTGTGTGTGTGTGTGTATGTTTAATTCTGAAAGAGAATTTTATTTGACAGTCAATAACATAGTTTGTAAAGCTATTTTTAACTAGAATTTGATTTATGTTACTAAGATCTTTAAGGAATAGCTTGTGTGAAAATGAGATTTCCTGGACTCTTGTTAAGATTTTTTATGACTGCTGATATATTCTAAGTGGATATTCACTATAATAATTGAGATGGCAGAAGTTTTTACTTGTGGGGTTTTTTTTTTAGAGTGAAGTGATGAATGTACTTTATTGGATTCTACGAGAACATCTCGGAATGGAAATTTTTATTCTTGCTAAGTTTGTAAATAAATTCTAAAACAGTTTTTTCTTAAAACGTAATTTAAAGTTCTATTCCTTTTCTTTTGTGGATCTTAGTCAAAATGAAAATCTTATCTGTATACCTGATGTAAATTTGGGATTTTTGGTGATTTTTGAAAAAGTTTTCAACATGAAACATATAATTGGAGAATGTTGGTCCAAGAGGGCTACCCATACTTATACCATTTGAGTATATATGTTACCACTGTGGGAGTAAAGGGGATTTTACATTGTGCATACATGAATAAAATAAATAAAGAGTGGACATTGAGGTTAATACAGGCTGGTGAAAGTGTTTCAAGCTTGAATATAATATTGCATTCAAACATAAAACAGACTGTTGCCAGTCGTTGTTGACCTCAGTGCCCACCCTTATATTTCATCATAATCATCATCATAATCATCCCCTTGAGTTTTATAATCATAGGGGGGATCCGAATGCAGAATGGCCTATGAACAGCAGCCATCAGCAATTCTGATATAGTCATACTTGTCCATTGTTTGACATTATCCAGCCAGTTTTTACATTGGCGTCCTCTCTTACGTCCACCTTCAACAGTGCCTTGCATGATGGTCCTGCACAGGCTGTCGTGCCTTATAACATGTCCAAACCACAGCTTTTTTTCTTCATTTATATTTACACAAGCACTATTGAGCACTTTTACCCATAAATATAGCGTATATATATATATATATAAATATATATATATATATATATATATATATATATAAAGACAAGAGAAAAATGGTTAAATCCAGAGAAGGCCAGAGGACACAACAGCTGAAACCTTATGATAATAACAAAGATGAGGATATTAGTTTGATTGTAAGTAACATAAACAACATTAATTAAGCTAAAGTCTATTTAATAAGTAAATATTTAAATATATACGCAGAAGAGACAAGGTTCTATAGGCTTGGGCAGCAACTGGTTTAAGAGAAGGAAAAATTCTGAATTCAAAACCTCCCACTATGGGTAAAATACGGCTATCGTTGCCAACCAGATTAGCAGATGGAGAACTCTGAATTCAAGTCCACAGCCAGAATCACTAAGACAGTCCGATGTCATGTTTAATCTTATTCTGATAGCTCTTGCAATGACACCAAGCTGACATGTCAAGCTGTATTGGCCTCTGCCTTTCCCTTGGACAACTTTGGTGTCTTGGATAGGAGGATGCATGCCGCATGGGCAACTGACAATCTCTCATAAAAAATCCCTATCCAGGCCTGCACCCTGGAAGGAGCATAACTCTCTGGGCACAGACCTATGGTCTCTCAAGGCAGACAGGATACCACACACCCAAAAAAAAAAAAAAAAAAAAAAAAAAAAGAATTATATACCAGAGTGCTAGCCTGCCATAGTACAATGGTGATCAAACTTATCTTGCAAATCAGTGTAGCAAGTCTGATCTTCACATGCTCCATTACTGTGGTCTTATGCCAGACTAAGTTAATAACTATGAGATATTGCATACACACAGAGAAAAGGAAACATTTCAAAGTAATTACTGTACAATAGAATCATCATAAAGAGAAAAAAAAATACCATAAAAAAAAAAAAAAAAAAAAAGACTGAATGTGTGGCCTTTATGTCAGCAAAGCCGGGGTAACATGAAAATGAATTGCTAATGCTTCCCATTCAACATTATTTCAAATTCTTTTTCTGTTTTCTTAGCACAAGGCAAGTGGTGTAGCTTCAGATACCCAGAGTGAGTTAAGTTATGCTGATAGAAAGGTCAGAGTAGAAATAACATTTTTCTACAGGGGCGTTGTCAAAACGAAATTGGGAATAAAGACAGATGAGCTTCGTGCCTGGCAATGTCTTGTTTTATTAAGGGAACCAAAACAGACTCTGATCATTTTAAACAACCAATGCAAGGATAATTACCTCCCTCCCCTTTTTATTTAAAACACTTTAAGGATATTTTTTTTTTTATAATAAGGAAGTAAACAGAATGTATGGTTGTCAGCAAAAGGAAACAGCTCACGATGCGGAACTAGTATGAATTGGCGACACGGAAGCGTTTTAACACATTGAATACCAACTATGAGATAACTCATAATGAAACCTCTCTTGCCAGACAAATAGTTATCTTGTGCTTGGCATTTTATGACACATTTTCATCTGTGGGATGCCAACAACGTGTTTATTCTAATTTATTCATGATGATACTTTTAGTGTGAAAACAATGTTAAAACTTCAGTTAAAGCCATAAATCAGCTCAAAAATGTTGTGCTATCTAATTAGGCTATTGTAAAGTTGGTGCTTGAAATCAGTCAGTTATGTGATACACGTGATAAACGCTTAGGCAATCATATATCTTTCGATACATGACGAATGAGGCAGATTCACCTCCACCCCCGCAGTTGGGTGCCATTTCTTTCTGTGGTAAACCAGTTGCCATCCAAGGTTATTGAAGCCGGTCTATCTTACTATTTACCCATAGCTTGGGGGGGGGGTAGAAGAAGAGGATTCATACCTTTCCCAAGGGTATTAGTACATAAGGGAATGTAATGGATTCGAGTGGAATTCAAACTCGGCTTCTCTGATTCCTCAATCCGAGCCGCTATCCATTATTCTATCGTCAAACGTCATAGTTGACCTCTGGCAGTGAACGTGTTAACAGAGGATATAAAATGCTGACACTGAAAACTGTAGTTGCACTGTAATAGCAAAAGTTGCCTTCCAAAAGCTAAGCAAAGTATTAAGAAACAGGAAAATCTTGGTACAAACAAGGAAAAAAAAAAAAGTGAACTGTTACATAATATTTGTCCTCCGATATGACAACAAATGCTGGACAATCTCCTCACATAAGAAGAAGAGACTTGGAGCAACAAAAATGTGGTTCTACAGAAGGATGCTGAGAATATCACAGAGTGAACACGTTAACAAGGAAGTTTTAAGGGAAATGGAAACAAAAAGAACACTTATACTTAGAATGACAGTGAAAGAGAGAGAGAGAGTTGACATTTTTTGGGCACATAATGAGTAAAAGAGGGGCTTGGAAAATTTAACACTCACAGGACATATTGAAGGCAAGGAGAACAAAGTGGTGAATGACGTACCTAATAAGCTTGCGTAAATGGTTGGCAGAATAGAGAGTAGGAAGAATAACAAAAAGACAAAACTTACTAAGAGCTACAAAGGATAGGAAGTTGTGGAGAGCCATGATTGTTCACATTCTGAAGGGACATGCCATATAGAAGAAATCACTTATGTGTTGAATCAAAAGGCTCAACATTCACTGTCTGTAAAGAAGTTATTTCATATAGATAGATATGGATAGATGTTTATAGAAGTTGAATGTTTATGTTTAAATGTTTATAAGTAGAATATAGATATGGATAGATGTTTATAGAATAGTATCTGTAAAGGGGAGATAATGAGACAAAGTGCAAATGCTTGTACAAACAACACATTTCACCTTTTTCTGGCAAGTGTCCTCAGGTAGGAACATCACAGGGATCTATTGCATAACAACACCTTAAACATACTAGTATTTTATTGTAACACAACTGACCACAATTTCAACTTCATAAATGCCAGTCTGATTTGAGGAAAGAATTCACTAAAACATTGAAAGTGCACTGATCTCTTAATTCTTTATGGTCAACCTCAGACCAGTTTCATGTATAATATCACCAATCATTGCAAAAGCAATAGTAACACAATGCGGTATATGAACTAATAGAGAAAGAATTCTACCTGGAATGGCTTATTTAAAATCCAACAGCCGTTAACTGCTTCTGTACGAAAAAGGAAGAAAAAAAAACTTAGTTGCCTCTGATAAGGTTATTTATTACCCCTTTCTCAAAAATAAAGTTAGCAGATACTGACTTTGGAGGATCCCAGTAAGAGATGTTTGTTTGTTGCTTTGCTATGAAAGCTTCCATGGCTGAGTGGGCTAAAGCACACCATGCAGGACAGTGATTTTCTCCAATAAGAAGGATGCAGGTTCAAACTGTCAGAATGTACAGGCTTGTAGACATAAACTGTCTAGAATTGCCTATTGTCTGGTTTACACTTCTCCTTGGTCTTTTGAACAGGAGTAGAGGTTTATCCCTAGTTTCCTATTTAGAATTGGGTTTCCAGTTACTTCTAAAGTCTTCTCTTTCTCTTTCACTCCCAGTAACCTCTTATGTCTTTAGTGGCATTTTCGCCTTAGTTGGAGTGAGGGTGCGATAGGTAAATTGTCGCCATTTTATACTTTTAATTTTGTACATGCGTTTTTTTTTATTTTTATTTTGTTAACTGCACAGTATAGTAGGGTCAGTTGGTCATGATCTGTGAGAAAAAGAGCACCATGGTGCAATTCACTCCACCAGAAATTTAGAAATGGCATGCTGTACTGCTTGGCATTCACACTGGAAGCTGCAATACGAATATTTCAGAGTGTTTGGATGTCAGTCTGAGGAGAATGCAGAGGATTTGGAAAGAGTTGGATGAGGCTAATGGTGATTACAAAAGGTGTTTGGAGTGATCACTAGTGATGACAACATTATGCCTCCATTCATCCTCCCACAGGGCCTCAGACTCAACATGGAGGCCTGCATCGAGTGCCTTGAGGAGGTAGTGCTGTTCTGGGTCAAAAGGGTGGCTGCTGGAAGACTATGTCTGGCAACAGGACTCTGCACTATGCCACACAAGCAGGAGAACCCATTCATGGGTGTCAGACAATTTCTGCAACCTCATCACCCCTTGCATCTGGCCACCTAAGTTCCTAGACTGCAACCCCCTTGATTATTATGTGTGGAGTGCAGTTGAGTGAGAGACCAACAAAACTCCTTGTGATATCAAAGATGAACTCAAGTCAAGGATTATGGCAGCATTTACCAACTTAAACAAGGAGACCATCAAGAAGAGTCGCAAGAGATTCCAAAGTCATCTGGAGGCCATGGTTGAAGCCAATGACAATTTTATTGAATAAATCTACTCTATAGATATTCTGTGTAATTTTGGTAAATGTATTTGTTAAAATGAGATGTTAGTGTTATTTTCATTTTTGTGTAACTTAGATGATACTTTATCCATTGCACCCTGTATATATAATGTGATAAGGAATGTGTATGTGTGTATGTATAAATATATAAGAGAGTGCTGAAAGGTTCTCAGCCAGACCAAGAAGCCCTTCCAAAAATAAGTTTTATGTTTCTTCATCTGATCAGATTAAGGGTAGTTAGTTTGAACTCTCGAAGGCACAAGCTGGTAGATGTAAATTTACACTGTTTAAGAAAAACTGCCGACACAAACCCACTCAATATAATGTTTTAAGTAATAAGAATATTTTTTTTTTTACTGACATTAGTCTAGTCTGATAGTCAAGCAATTGTGGATAAAGTACATTTTTGTAGCCTGTTCAAATGAGAGTTCTTAAAATGAGATGCTGTGTTTTTGTCTGAGAGATCAGTGCCAATTCTTGCACTATCCAGAGTACAGGATATTCAACTTGGAGGAGAGATCACTGCCAACAATGTCTGATGCAGATTGCTAAAAACATCATTTTTTTTTTTTTTTTTTTTTTTTTTTTCCTTTCCATCTTTCTAGAGAACTTTCCAATGTTGGCACTGACTGCTTATCTGGTGAGAAAATAAAGAACTATTATTTCTCTCTGTTGAAAGCAGTCTTGTCATTCTATTCTGGAATTTTACTGATGTTGATAGTGATTTCTCACCATCTACACTGGCACATTTTACAAGATTAATACATGAATACAGAGTGGGTGCTGAAAAGTCTTCAGATCTAACCAACTTACCAAAATCTATATTAAGTCAAGTTGTAAATGAATTCACCTCTTCTAAGCTATGGTTTAATTAGTAAGTCTTGTATCAGTAAACCATTATTATCTAAAAAAAAAAAAAAAAACCTTACAATCTAAAAATAAAAAATTTTCTGGCTTTAAATAACCTGCAATGGTTAAGCCATAGAAATAAAAACCAATTAATCATTGCCATTTATTAGGCAGCTCCTTGATACATTTTTGAGTAAAATTCTGCAGGTTCTGATACAAGAAAGTTTTTGGTAAACTCTTGAATTCTTAAATTAAATCATTCATTAAAGAAAGTCCCGTCAAAGCAAACTAACAAAAGATCCAAAACTTTCTCATGTGTTATTTTTTACAATAACTAGACTTGCATTGTCATGGAGGGAAACATTTTTTTCTACAAGTGCAGGACAATTTCTGACAAAATTTTCATGGACGTGTTGCAACTGCGGGACACATTAATGTGCAATTATGGTTTCTGTGCATTTTAAGAACTGTAAATAAATATCCTTCTAATCTTATCACACACACTGCATTTTGCATTGAACAAATGCAGTACATCTCCCATTATGATATATTTAAGAAATGGTTAAGATTTACTTACATCATTATAACTGATTCCCCAAAACAGAAAATTACATACAAAATCCCCAGGTTCAAAACACACAATGGTCAATTTGTCTTAATAATATTAGCCTGGGGAGATGATTCTAGTGTATGGCACATTGAAAAGTGCCTGAAAACCTTATCTGAGTTGACCTAGGCCATGTAAGTGAAATTAGATAGACAAAACTAGAAAAATTTCTGCTAACCTGGACAAATATGCAAAAGTCTTGTAATTTTGATGTATTTTCTGTGTATATATATATATATATATATATATATATGTATGTGTGTGTGTGTGTGTGTGTGTGTGTGGCAAAGTGTAAAAAGGTTACTTGTGATGTGTATTGTCCTTCAGGACTTCAGACTAAATTTGTTATGCAGGTAGAGCAACACATGTACAGTGGAAGGGTGCAGGGAATTTTAGATTCTTTTTTTATCAGCTGAATTCATTTGAAGTCTTTTTCTTCTTCTTTCCATCACTTTTATAAGGAGGTATTCTACACTGATATTAGAAGATTTGAAAGAATGGTGAAATGTTGTAAGAACTGGGGCATGAATTTACTGTAGATGACCTTGTGATTAAGGCAATCTCTAGACATTTATTGTAAAATTATTTTCCCTTTGATCAGAGTAGCATTTTTTATGTCAAAGTTGTAAACAAAACTCATCACAAGTAAACTTTTCCCATTTCATCATACAATTTCCTCAATACTGTTCTTGATATATAAAAATATGTATCACACACACACATATATATATATATGTGTGCATGCATAGGCACACACTCAGTTTATCTTGTGCCAGGCATTTAGGGTGCTGTGGCTTCAAGGATGCACCCCAGTTCTGGCATGCTTAATTTTGGGAGAGGAAAATAAAAAGAAACTTGAAAATAAAAATTTAATTTTCAAGCTATAAGATATAAGTTAAATTTTTAAAACATTTTTGTGAAAAACAACTTTTTCGACACTGGGCAACATAGAGTTATACACACGCACACACACACATTTATGTGGTGCCATGGATACATTTTCTTCTAAATTACACAAAAATGAAAATAACACTGACATCGAATTTTAACAGCTATATTTACCAAAATGACACAAAAATATCTTGAAATACTACAGAGTAAATTTATTCAATAAAATTGCCATTGGCTTCAACCACAGCCTCCAGATGACTTCGGAATCTCCTGCAAATTAGATCCAGACTCACAATTCTGAAATTTTAAATTCCCAAGTTTTCATTACTATGATTATTTTCGGCCTTTTTTTTTTTTTTTTTTTTTTTTACATGATTTTTGCAATAAATTTTTTTGTACAATTACAATTTTTATAACTTGGAAATAAATTTGAGAATTATCAAAATTGTGAAATCCAGTGAAAGTCACCCATGAAATAAAAATAATTGTATGTACAGTAAGTAAGGACTTACATACATCAAATTGTCTTTAAATTAAGTGGCAGCAGAAGAATTATCATTGAACTTTTAAAAGATAAGCTTAAGTATTAATACAATACTTAAATGCAGCAATCAATTTTGAATTCTTCTACAGTTTATTGTTGCTTATCACATTTACTCTTCCCCACCTATTGTGATGAAGGCCCAATCAAGCACCCTTTTAGTCATATAT
Organism: Acanthosepion pharaonis; assembly: GCA_903632075.3. NCBI lineage: Eukaryota > Metazoa > Mollusca > Cephalopoda > Sepiida > Sepiidae > Acanthosepion > Acanthosepion pharaonis. The sequence continues at coordinate 2,459,427 of CAHIKZ030003380.1, read as the reverse complement.
ATATATATATATATGTATGAAGAAATATACTCTTAAGGTGTGCTATATTTATGGAATAAAAGTGCTCAGTATCAGAGATAGAGCATGTAAATAAATAAAAAGTGGACATTGATGTCAACACTTAGTGGCGACGATTGCATCTGGCATGAAAACAGCCTGTCACCTCTCTCTCTCTCTCTCTATATATATATATATATATATATATATATAACAATGGCGAATCCTGTGGTCGAGCTCAGTCTGAGTGAGTCAACATTCAAGTAGATCTATTTCAAAGCAACAAAAATCTTTGGTAGTGCATTTTTATTTTTGACTTCAGCTGGATCAATAATTGTTTTTAGCCCATGCCTCAAAACATTGACTGAAATACATTTAGTTGATATTGTTCATAATAAAGAAGAAGAAGAAAAAAAAACAAACAAAGAAAGTAAAAAAAAAATAAGATAAAATTAGTGTGTCTAGTCAGGCTGTGTACATTTCAGCCCTATCTGGCCTGGAGACATTTAATAGGCAATGTATTTCTTGCTTTAATTTTATAAATAATGTTTTAAAAATCCTTAATGATTTGTATGCCCTGATTTTCAAAGAACACATTTTTATTTCAACTTATTGCTTTCAAATGTCCATTTGAAATAATTTAGTCCATACGTTTTTTTAACACAATGTATCAATTTAAAAAAGGGGTAAATTAAATTTAGCATTACCTAAAGTCAAGGGAAAAATCAAAGAAAATTTGTAACTCATTGACTGGAGGGTTGGGGTGAAAAGACTGACTGGAGTAATGTTGAGGAAATATGATAATTGTCAATAGCCACAATTAGTGACCCAAAAATGTACATTAAATTAAACTAAAAATCTACAGAGAGAGAGACATAAACACACTAACACATAGACATATACACAAATACACTTGAGATAGATACCCACGTTATTTTTTCAAAATAAAAGAAACATATTGGGCTAGGGATTGTTTAAATTATATATTTTAGTTAGATAATAAAATGATTCCTGTACTCTTAAGTTATACCAATAGTATATTTTGTTAAAGATTGTAATTAGGCTGATGAACATTGACAACCTAGAGTTGCCACTGATTATATATGAATAAAAACAAAAGGAAAATTTATCTTATTCAACACATTTTGTTCTCTGATGGATTTTATCAAGGCAAATGTAAGGATTTTATTTTACAAGTATTTATAAACAAAAGTAAAAAGGTTGTTAGTTGGTCAAAATTTTTAACTTTAAGAATTCTCATAAATAGACATCAGACTAATCTAGGTAAATTATGGTGAATGATAAGTAACATAATTTAATGCCTAATAAACAAAAGTATGGATAGCGGTTCGGATTGAGGAATCGGACAACAGAGTTTGAATTCCACTCAAATCCATTACATTCACTTACGTGCTAATACCCTCAGAAATGTATGAATCCTCTTCTTCTCCCACCCAGCCACGGGTAAATAGCGGAACAGACCAGGTTCTATAGCCTTGGATGGCAACTGGTCTACCGCAGAAAGAAATGGCAACCTACCGTAGGAAAAAATCTGCCTCGTCAATCATATATCTTCCGATAAATAATTGATGAAAGATACATGATCGCCTAAGCATGTATCACGTATCGCACATAACTGACCTACTGATATACTTTATAACTTTGTTATATCACATCGAGTACTGTCTCAATAACACCAGCACTTTGTGCAGTTCATATATTTATATATTTACATAAATGGATAATCTGCCTCGTCAGTCATGTATTGAAAGATACATGATCGCTTAAGCACATATCATGCATGTCACATAACTGAGTAAATGTTGTTTTGAGTTTTTTTCTTAAATAATATAATTAATATTTATATTATTTTAGTTTGAGGTTAAATTTTTTTTTTTTTTTTTTTTTTTTTTTTTGAGCCCTGAACACTACAGGTGGTTTTTTTTTTTGGCATAATGCCCAGCCACCGGTTGAACAGTGGTAGTGAAAAATAACTTAATGCCTAGCTACCAGTTGAATGGTGGATAAACACTTGTAACTATTTTTATATCTACCATGAAACATTACATACCAATTATTTACAAATTTTGACTCAGGAGGTCAGGCAGAAGGGTTAAAATTGTTCAGGCTCAAAGGGTTATGGTTCACTCTGTATAAGGCCCGGGGGTCACTCAAAATAGAGGGTTATGTTAAGGGGTAGTTTATATGCATAAGAAGGAAAGATAACGGTTAACTCAAGACTTGAACAAGTTAAGATTGTAGTGATCGGGGAAACATCCTCTTGTGAGTCTGTTCCACAGGGCAGTGGTTCGCGGGATGAAGCCGTTCGAATGGAACTTATTTCTCACTGATGGAATACAGAGGGAATGTGGGTGGTTTGCTACAATGTACGTGACATGGCGGGTCGTAAACATGAAGGTAAAACCTGGCAGAACCAAGGAATGAGCACTTTCCATGGGAGTAGCGATAGAGCAGCGAGAGGCTCATTACATCTCAACTGTGAGAGAGAGAGAGAGCGAGAGAGAGAGTGAGAGAGAGGTTGGAGGGTGGAAAATAATGTATCATACATTTTTAAATAATAAAAGGTTACAAATTTAACTATCTTCTTTTTATTTTTATTTTTTAACATTTTTATAGTCAAGCATGTTGGTTTGGAAAAGGAGTAATTTTTTCGGGAATGCAGATATTTGAAAAAAATAAAAAAAAAAACATGCCCAGATTTATATTTTGATAAGATTTGATTTTATATATAAGAAATGATAAGAGGAAAACCTTTTATGCCAGGGTGCTTCTTGAGGAACTTCTATCATGGCAAATGTAGAAATTTTCTTTAGAAAACAGTATTTTATGCAAACAAAAATAACATTGAAAAAAGATAATGTTATGTATTCAAATTTGAATTAGGGAATGTGCTAAAATATTTTTAAAACACTTGGTGTTAAGGAAAGGAAAACTATGGAGGTTTTTAAGTGACATAAACATTTGACATGTTATTGCTGATTTTTTATTTTATTTATTTCTAGCCTACAATCTGCCCTTTGGGCAGACTTTAGGCTAGCGTGTACGAAGGGCTTTTGGGCCTTCACCCTTTTACCTTCAGCATTCTATGTACGTAAAAGTTATAAGAATTTAGAAATAATAAAATTATTATTCAACACCTTAATTCGGCATAATCTTTCTTTGTATACGCAACCAATCTTCATAGTTTGTTTACATTTATTTTGCGTGCAAATTTTATTTTCTTTTAAAATCACCATTCTTTATGATACTGTCACATAAAATCACTCGTAAAAGAAAATTAGGGAACCCAAAATATTAATATTTCAATTATGTCACAGTATATGGACTAAAAAAAAAAAACTGTATGAGCAATGTACTGTGCCCTGCTTAAGTTTTAAATAGATATCAACTGCAATTATGACAAAAAACAAAATTAAAGTTAAACTTTTAAAGAATTGTTTTTTAACCTTTCACTCTGTACAATATTTAAATTTAACTTTATATGAGTTATTTATTAAATTTTTAGTCGCTTATAACTACAGTATAGTTTATGATCACACAATTATGTTGGCTTGAGAACACAGCATTTTGTTTAAGAAAGAATATGTTCTTATTTTTCTTTAGGTTACTTTTTCTGTGTGTATAAATACAGGTTACTACCTGTTATTTCAGGTTGTTTATGATTCACCAAGCTCGAAAAATGAATGGACGGATGGGAACATATACATAGTGCTTTATTTATGTAGAAGATTTATTAACAGATTTTTTTTTTTATAAAACAATGAGTCATTTGCCTTTAATATTTATGATCACACAATTATGTTGGCTTGAGAACACAGCATTTTGTTTAAGAAAGAATATGTTCTTATTTTTCTTTAGGTTACTTTTTCTGTGTGTATAAATACAGGTTCCAAAATATAATTTCTACATTAGCTTTAATAAAGTTCCTCAAGGAACAAAACAACTCGGTATAAAATGTTTAACTCTTGTCTTTTCTTTTATCTATTTTGTCTTTGCAGGTATATTTATTCATATCTGAATTTTACACAAGTTACCCTTGTTTGTAACAAGCTAATGTACACATGTTCAATTTCTTTGTCTTCTTGGAATTTGTACGAGACTAACAACATCAATTTGTTCTTTGTGCAGTCAGCTTCATTTCACCTCTCCCTTAGTTTGGTCATCAATTGATCAGATGAACAGAGACCTTGTAGGCAATGACCAACAATTCAACAAAGAGGAAAAAGAAAATGCACCAGCAAAGTGAAAATTACTAGCATATTATGCTTCCTTACCAAAGAATCTTCTTCATTGCCAAGTTGAATCAATATTTGTTTGCAAAGAAATCAATTTGCACTAATCTTGTATTGAAACAGTCTGAAGTCTAAATGGGTAATTCCCTGTTTTCCAGCTCACAAGCTGAAAAAGCAGACAGGCTCAGAATTGAAATTAAACACACTAGTGTTATGATGACTATCCAAAGATTACAAACTTAGTTAATTTTATGACTAACAATAGGATTCAGTAGTTTTGGTCTTATTTTTTTTAATGTTTACATTAAGCAATATTATTATAATTATTATTTTATTATTAGCACACTATCTTATTGCTTTTTATTATAACGTTCTGAGTCAGTACACTTTTCATCATCATCATGCTACCAATTCTAATACTACTATTAGCCAGACGAAAATCAAGGTCTGTTTTTGTCATCTGAGAAGTGGACATCAAAGTGAGGACTTTTGTTTGAGTTATAGAATTGAAGCTCCGACAGGGTACGACACACGACAAGAAAGCAGAAATAAATAACCAGACCCAAAATAACTGCAAATGCCACCCATGAAAAGATAGGAATAAAACTGTCAATAATATGACAAGTGAAATTAACAAATCAGCCGAGAAGAGAGATAATAATTAAAATGAATGGTGAGGAAGTGCAATCCACCTGTAATTGTGCAAATGTGTCGGATTCCACCGAGCAGACTAATGATATTGGAATGAGCTAAAAATTTCAGCAGACCAAAACAAATATATTTTTTATTTTTTTTTAAGCAATTCACCCCAAGCAAGGCAGGTGTACCACCAGCATACAAGGGGTTAGAGAGAGTGAGAGTAAGAGGAAAGAGGAGTGTTTGGGGAAAAGGATAAAGAGGAGGACAGGGATCATGGTCAAGGCATCAGATGTCAATTGACATTACATTTGAATATTTGAAGATCATAGCTATCAAGAAAGCAAGTGGTAAGAAGGGAGTTCCAGTAGAAGAGATGGCTACATTTAGTTTTTTCGACAGTGAAAGGGTGGGACCGAGATACCAACCTAGTAGCATGCTTAAATTCATGCAACTTGGGAACCAGTGAAAATAGCTCATCAAAGCAGTTGCCATGAAATTACTTGTAGAAAAGGCAGTGAGATAACAACTGCAGATGAGATGCCAGATCAGGACCAACCATGTTGCATATCAGTTTCTGGATTTTGTCTAGGACCTCGAGACCAAATATGGCAGCAGTATTCCATGGAAGGACGAATGATTGATTTGTAGATATGAAGGATGAACTCCAGCAAGAAGAACTTTCTGGCGCAACACAGAGAACCGACTTACCCTGCAGTAGATGAAGCTATAGTTTTAACCTGTGAAAACTTCAGTTTTCACATTTGAAATTTCAGATGAATCTTAATTCTTAAGTTAATGATTGAATAAGGTCATGTTGAGTTCTACAATAATAAAATATCCATAGACATTCTATCACATCGTTAAATATCTGAGCTTAACAACCTTAACAAAATATTGCAATAACAATCATAAATATGAATGCTGGTTGGTATGTTAAGATGAGCATACAAATGAAAAGATTTGAAATTGATAACTTTTTCCATTTCACTGAAATGGACATTAAAACACTTGTATCTTCCCTTCTTTAATCATTCCTTTTCTCACTGAAACCAAGTAGTGTCTCCTCTCCCCTCTTTCCAAGAGATCAAAACAGAATAGTTCATTATTTTCAAATTTTAAATGTGTGCTTCATACCATAATTACAATTACGTTTTTCTTTTTTTACAGTTAGAGATCCTTAAATTCTTTGACTGCTGGACCGGCAATACAATAGTAATGTATAACAATTGTACTAACTAATGAATGAAGGGAGGACTTGGTTTTTCTATTTGAAATTACTGATGAATCTTAATTCTCAAGTTAATGACTGAAGAAGCTCATGGCAAGTTCTATGACAATAAAATATGCATAGAAATTCCCCTATCACATCATTGAACAACTTTAACAAAATATTGTAATAAAAATCATAAATATAATGTTGGTCATTATTTTAAGAAGTAGATAAAAAAACTTTGAAATCAACAATGTTTTTTCATTTCACTGAAACAGTTCATTAAACACTTCTTGGAAACCCTTTTTGGTTGGGCTAGGAACTTTTCAGCAAACACTTGTACACACTACTTGCACTATGCCTACATTGAATCAATAGTTATATCTACCGCAAGGAAAGTTGGTTCTGTTTCACACCAACTTCAATTCTACAAATCTACCATTCGTCTTTGCAGGGATTACTGTTGACATATATAGTCTGGTGTCCCTGCTGTTCATCTTGAGGCTCACGACAAAGTCCAAAAACAGATATCAGTGTGATAGGTCTTGACCTGGCATCTTGACTCTAGTTACTTTCTCACAGATATAATGTGGCTTCCCTCTGTCTTTTCTACAAATATTTTCATGGCAACTGCTCTGATGGGCTATTTCCACTGGTGCCCCAACTGCATGAATTTAAGTGTGCTACTACGTTGGCATCTCGGTCCCACCCTTTCACTGTCAAAACAATCAAATGTAACCACCTCTTCTATTCCATTTGCTTCTTTTCTCGCACTTCCCGTCAGTGGAACTCCCTTCATTTTACTAGCTTCCCTGATAGCTATAATCTTCAAATATTCAAATGTCAAGCGACATCTTTTGATGCCTTGATCCCCAGCCTTCTCTTTATCCTTTCCTCAAACACCCCCCCCACCTTTTCTCTTTACTTTCACTCTCTGTAACCCCTTGCATGCTAGTGGTACTCCCACCTTGCCTGGGGTGAAATGCATAAAAAAAAAAAAAAAAAAATTCAATCTTCATCTTGAATACTCAAGATCAGCCATTGACTTACTCCATGAAAAAATTAAAAAGAAACATTCAGAATTTTTCATTCTTTTACCGTTATTACTATATTTCATTGTCTTTTATATTTTAACAACAAAATAAACCATATATCAGCTTTGATAAAGTCACTCAGAGGATAAGACGTATCAGCTAAGAATAGTTTTCAGGAGGCACGGTGGAGTAATGGATAGCGGCTTGGATTGAGGAATCGGAGAGCCGAGTTCGAATTCCAGTCGAATCCATTACATTCACTTATGTCCTAACACCCTTGAGAAAGGTGTGAATCCTCTTTCTTCTCCCTCCAGCTATGGGTAAATAGCAGGACAGACTGGGTTCTATAGCCTTGGATGGCAACTGGTCTAGGAGAAGGAAAACTCTGAATTCAAACCTGCTCTTAGAGGAGGGTGAATGGAGTCTCTCTGAGCCTTGGCAATCCATTTAGTGTTGGTGTCACGATAAAAAACACCCTTGATAGCCTTAGCGAAGCATCAAGAATTCAGCTATTTGACAAGATTATGAATTACACCAATCAAAGTATTGGTGAGTTCAATCTCGGCTGAGGCCGCAAGATGATGATGATATTTAAATGGGTATATGGCCGAATTGTTGTAATAGTCACTTTCTGACCATGAGAGCCAGGTTCAAATCTCACTAGGGTCAGTTTGTCAGGAAAGTGTCTTTGGAAAGTGCCTTAAAACCATACCATGAGCCTTGTGAGTGAAATTAGATTAACAGAACTATTTGAGATCTGTCAATGGTTGTGCTAACACGAAGTCACAACCTATTGTGACTGAGTAATTGATTCATTCATTCATTTTCTACAGGTTACCAACCCATTGCAGGTTATTTAAAGCCAGAAAATATTTTTAGATTTTAGGAACTTTTTTTTTTTGAGATAATAATTATTAATGATAGAAATGTTATTAATTAAACCACAGTTGGGTGGCAGTTTTCCAATTAACAGTTTTGAGCCATTATCCATTACACCACTTGCACATCTAAGCTTGCAGTACCTGATATTCCCAAATGGTCACCCACCTAGGTACTGACCAGGATTGACATTGCTTAACTTTGGTGATAGTACAAGAACCAGTGTTTCAACATGATGTAGCTGTAAGCCCTTTAAATGGCAATGAGTCATTGCAAATAATTGTGAATATATAACTAAATAAAATGTAATTGTACTTTATTTTTTTGAAGAGCAAAATTGATAAAAAAAAAAAAAAAAAAAAAAAAAACACATAGCGGTAAGCCAAGGGTTTGAACATATAGTCCTTGTTCAGACAATTGATCACGCTCTCTCCCAGAAACTGTAATTCAGGTTTGCTCAGCATAGTTGCAGTATCAACCACAGGTGGGCTTTGTGGGTGTTAGAGAAACACAAATGTAGCTGAACAGGTGTCTGCAACAGGGATTGGTTAGCTGCCCTAGTAGACATGCTTGGATAAGAACCTCCAGCCATTTTTATATTTAAAGAATATTGTTGGTATGAAAAAAAAAAGCAAAATCTAAAAAATAATTACAGTGCAGCATTCATTGTATGCTAGTAAAAGGATTTTCTTTTGTTTGTTTTTTTTAGCAATAAGTAAAAGGATGTCAACCTAGATAGTTAAATCAAAAGATAATAATATATACATTGCCAAATAAGCGAAGTGTCAAGGTTATATCAGCAGGAGCACATAGCAATCCCATAATTCTAGCATGTTACAAGGAATGACAAAGCATAAAAAAGAAAATAAAACACAGTGACTCACCATGAAAGAAGTAAAACCTTATTTCAGAAACTAGTAATTAGCCTACACTATCAGGTGAGTTTATTTACTAAGTTACCTGAGGGATATTATATTGCTTCTCTCCCAGTCATTTAAATCTCCTTGCCCCTTATGCTCTGGGGATACCTAATTCTACAGAATTTTTTCTAACATAAAGAATCTGTCTCTTCAGGAGACTCTAGAGTACACAACATGTAAAAAAAAAAAAAAAAAAAAAAAAAACTGTATCTACTGTGCTGGTATTATAAATAGGAGATTATTTACAAAATGGTCAGACTGTAAAGCAAGGACATTTTCCAGCAACCTTTAGAACATCCATCTCTAAACTTTTAGTATATAAGAAACATTTAAAAATAAACAGCTTTATAAATGATGAAATAATTTTATTTAGATTTTGTTTTGTGATCAGTATCAAATGATTAAAAAAAACAAAAAAAAAAAAACACTGAAAATTTTAAGAGGAGATCCCCGATTTAAACAAGTTGTATGTGTGTGTGTATATACATATATATATATATATATATATATATATATATATATATATATATATATATATATATATATATCTTCAATAAATACACTTAAATGCACCTTCATCCCTGCCATGCGCCAATGGCTCAGGGGTAGATTCTCTGACTGACACCAATACAGCAGAGTTTCAATCCTAACTAGAAACAACCTGATGGTTAGCCACACTAACAGTCTGTGTATGACTATATATATATATATATATATATATATATATATATATATATGTTTTGATAAACCAATGACATCCTTGTTGTCATATATAAACACGTGCAACAAAATAAACCATATATTAGCTTTGATAAAGTCACTCGGAGGATAAGACGTATCAGCTAAGAATAGTTTTTCCTTATGTCTTTTATTCATTTTGTTCTTTTACAGATACACATATATATTATTTTCAGATAGAGTGTGTGTGTGTGTGTGTGTGTGTGTGTGTGTGTGTGTGTGTGTGTACTTCAGCCATTATTTTCACTGGATACCAATATTTGAAATACATGCTCCAGGGGGTCTATTTCAAACACTGTTATCCACTCAAAATAACATTTGAATAAAAATGTTGGCTTAAAAAGAAATTCATTACTTCTTTAGAAAATGGCTTTGTGTGTTTAATCAAATCCTGCTGAAACAGCAATTCCTTTGTTGTTTGATCACTGAGCTGAACCAGCACACAAGTTCGTCCAAGGAGAAAGTCACTTTCAAGAGTCTCCAAAATTCTTTTGTGTGTCACATATATAAGACAGTACGCAGGAGTGAGGCTGGCTTGCAAAGTCATCTATGGACCCATTGCTGCTCAGCTCAACATTGAAGACATGGCCCTCTGCATAGAAGTGGCATATATATATATATATATATATATATATATATATATATACATACATACATACATACATACATAGGCAGCATGTTTTCATTAAGAAATGTCTCATTAAATAATTTAGACAAGATCTGTTGACTTATTTTTAATAGGATCCTCTCATAATTTCAGACAATTTTCTTAGTATCTTTATTAAAGGAAGAAATAAAATTAACATGTTAGAAGATGCTAGATTCATCATTCAAATGAAAACTTAACCTTAGAGACAACATAGTAGTGGTATGCCCAACATATATATTATTTTTTCTGTTAGAGGTACAATCTCCCAAGGGACATGTAAATTTATATAGAATGTTGTTTTCTGCAACACATTAGTTGGTGCGGGGGGAGTCATTATGAATGATTAAATATTGGATATATTGAATTTAGTATAGTATATAATTAATTTTATTTTTTTTTACTAGGATCTGTGGTGGATATATTAGTATTTATTAGATTTTTCAGGATATTTTCAGCCTGCTTATAATTAGAATGTATTTGATTGTGATATAAAAGATTAATATGTTTAGGGTTAATTGAAGAAGTATTATATTCTATTTGCTTTTTATTAAATTTTAATATAAAGTAAATAGGATATAATACTTCATCAATAAATATGTATCAACATGGTAATTGGCTTTCTTCCTTTAATATGAATACAAAAAATATTTTACGTAATTACAAGTCCATCCTATTAAAAATAAGTAGACAAAACTTGTCTAAAATATTTAATGAGACATCTCTCTACTATATATATATATATATATATATATATATATATATATATATATATATATATATAAATAAAAAAAGTGATTGAAGCAATCATTTCAGGATGCAATCATCAGGCCTGACGATTATGTCTAGCATGAAACAGCCTGTCGCCTCTAAGTGTTGACTTCAATGTTCACTTTTATATTTACACATGTTCTATCTCTGGTATTGAGCACTTTATCCCATAAATATAGCACACCTTAAGACATATATATATATATATATATATATATAGTCTACTCAGTTTGCATCTAGCACTTTAGAGCATTATCAAAATCATAGTATAAAGACTTGGAGAGATGTTAGTATATATTTGTATGTCTTTTTTTTTTTTACATTTGGACTAATATCCTCATCTTTATTGTTGTTATAACTTTTTGGACATTGTATCCTCACCAGCTTTCTTCAGGAGTCTGTTGATCAGTGTCATCTTCAGGGAATTTCAAACTGAAACCTTTATTTAATCTACAGGTCTAGAGTTGATTCTGCTGTCCATGTCTAGGGATTTGTCTCATTCTTTAATACTTCTCAATTTTTGCTTGTCCTGTTTCCAAAGAGTTTAAGTCTGTACTACCTGACCCAGGAATTGATCTCACAATTATTATGTCACCAAATTCAGAAACCAACACTTTAATCCACTAGGCAAGTTTTTTTTGGCAATCCCCAAAAAAAAAATTTTTTTTTAAATACAGAAATTCTAGGTGCACCGGTTTTGAGAATAACTAAAAAAAAAGAATGCAAAAAAATTTTAATAAGGAGAAATTAGTCATGAATTTTGTAAATAGGAAAATAATAAACAAGTCACTTGAAATTTCTAAGACATTACATTATATATTTAAGGTTGCTTGTGTGAAACCTTTGCTTGATGTGCTTTGATAATTATTTTTAATGTTATGTCTTATATGCAATAAACATATTCTCATTTCCACAGAAATGTATTTAATATTTTATCTATTTTTGCATTTAATGTTGATAAATACAGGAAATCCTAATTCACAGAGGCATGACATGGAAAATGGCAATAAAATATTCAATGCTTCATGAGCTATTGAAGAATATTATTCTTGAATGGAAATCCCAAATTGATCAATGGACACTTCTTTATGCTTGATTTGTGAAGGAACGATCAGCAGAGATGGTGACCAGCTCATCTTCTCCCGTTAAAAATAAGCCAATGTCATCAGTTGAAACGCCAATTGATTTTGATATGGAAGCCATGTGCTTGGTGTCTCTAGCTTATTAAAATAAACATTTACTATTCTCTTTTTTTTTTAAGCATTTGTAGGTAATATTCAGGGCATACTGTTTGAGAAATGCTGCCCCAGAGTGGTGCCAAGTTCTGAAGGATGGAATCATGAAGCTACCTCAAAGATGGTGAAAGATCGTTTGAACAAAATGACACATACGTGGTTGAAGAAATCCATGTACAGTCATGTGAATATTGTCTTTGAAATTCACTTTATAAGATCTGAACTTTAAATGTTAATATCTTATGAACATATTCTCATTTCCTCATCAATGCATTTAATCATTGATCTGTTTTTGCATTTAATGTTGATAAGTGCAGAAAATCCTAATTCACAGAGGTATGACGTGGAAAATGGCAATAAAATATTCAATGCTTTACAAGCTATTGAAGAATATTATTCTTGAATGGAAATCCCAAATTGATCAATGGACACCTTTTTATGCTTGATTTGTAAGCCACAATCAGCAGATATAGTAACCAGCTCATCTTCTCCTGTTAACGATAAGCCAACATTATCAGTTGAAACATCAACTAACTTAGATATGTGCTTGATATCTCTAGTTTTTTAAAATAAAGATTTTTTTAAATATAAAAATAATTAAAAAATTACTTGGGGCACACTATTTACATTATTCAGACTATTATCTTCATCTTTGTTGCCCTATTTATCACATTTTGGCTGTTGTACGCTCTAGCCTTCTTCAGGTGGTTGGAATGTTGAACTGAAACCTTTATTTAAGGACACATGGCACAGTGGATAAAGGCATTGGTTAGAGCCAGTGACAGGACCCAAAGAGTTGTGAGTTCAATACCTGGTTAAGGCAGTGGAGACTTGGAGAAGGGAATTAACAGGAGATAACTGATAACTGACATCCATTAGACATTGCACGTGGAACTAGAACAGTCTACCCCAGCAAGTGAAATAAAGGCTCAGCATAGTTGCAATATAAACCACAGGTGGGCTCTGTGGATGATGAAGAAACAGAAATGTGCTTGAACAGGCATCTGCAACAGGAATTAGCTAGCTGCCTGAGTAGACAGGCATCCTTGGATTTGAGTGACCATCCATCCATCCATATATGAATGATGTTTTTGTTTTCCATGCCAACAATGTGCAAAATCTCCATCTATAAAAGGCAGAATATGTGTGTGTGTGTGTAACAAATGCACGGCCGCAATTTTTGACGGATTTGCACCAAAATTTACATGCACATGCTCCAAGTTAGCGGGAAGGCCAAGGCCACCTTTGCATTTCCCAACTCACATCAATAGTGGAAATAATCAATTTTTTCATGCTTCTACAGCAGTTTTCATGTAGTTTGCGGCCATTTTCTACTGGCCAGAGTGAGAGCCTATAGCTGGCTGCCACAAATAGGCAGGAAGATTCTATTGGCCAGCATGAGAGCCAACAGCTGACTGACACGAATGTTAACTAGCATGCTAGCATGCAAAAAAAAAAAAAAAAAAAAAAATAGCTGCATTCGTCACAAGTGGGAAAAATTTAAATCTGCATGGCACTTTACTCCAATTGGCTCATTCGCTTGTTTAAACTCAACGTTGATTCTGATTCCGCAGAACTGGGTTGGATGTGAAAAAGTATTTGTTGTTAACATTCTTTTTTCATTCGGTTTTTCCAGTTACAAGTCCTTTTTTTTAAAGCTGATCGTTTTGTGCTCATTTTGTTTAGTTCTTTTTCCATAACAGATTTAATGTTTAGTATAGAGCTTAGAAAAAATTTGCAGTGTGAGATAGGCAAGAAGTAAGGCATGTAGCAACATCAGCATGGCAAAGGGCACTCCTTTAACGGTAAGGAAGGGCAAAAATATTTTAAGTCAAGTGATAGCAATTGCTGTACGAGTCGTATGATTTTTGAATCAAGCACGGGCAATGCCAGGCCAGGCCGCTAGTACAGATATATTCCATCAACAGTAAAATTGTCCAATTGTTAGATTAAGTTTGAACTGTTGTCTCCCAGAAATGAATAAAGATATCTTACTGAAATTCTCCAAGATTTTTAGAAAACTATTGAACTCTACTTTGAACAATAATAATGTATTTAGCTCTAACTTGAAATGATGATCCCTCTTGCTGTTGTGACCTCCTGATCCAGTTTTCCTCTCTGCTGTTCCCACTTTTTTAAAACTTATTCACTGTTTTCTTGATGATTCTTGAATGGACTTTAAGATGGAAGCCAGAGTATGAATGTTGGTACCATTACTGAAGGCCTAAATGATCATTTTCCTCTTACCATTGCTTAGTTAGGAAAACATAGTGGGGCTAACAAAAAACGATTTTAACCTATTCTCTCAAGCTGAATAACTCAAAGGGTTTTTCAGTGATTCTTACGACAAATGGTGTCATGATAGCTAAATGTCTTATCTGAAAACATGGAAAAAGGAAACGCAGTTAGTTTAGTGGTTTTTTAGATATTAAATATTTTGTATGCTGGACAATTATTTCATGCTGTTACACAATTTGGAGAATATTACTGTTACACCCAATGTGTGTGTGTGTATATATATATATATGACACTAGTAAGAAGTTTGTAATTTAGCTGATTGATGTTACCTTCAGCATCCCAACTCCAGAGTCTTGTGGATGGACCCTCCAGGAATCACTCCGTCCACTCACCAGGGGTTATCAGCAATTGACTGTTTATATTTCTCCTTTTTTACTTTTATATATATATATATGCATTTTTCATTGGTGCAGGGTTGTTTTTTTTCATTGTGTGTGTGTGTGTGTGTGTGTGTGTGTGTGTTTTTACCAGAACATTTTATTTTTGGCACTGTGTCTGCTACAATGAGAATATTTATCAGTTAAACACATTAAAAATCTCAGTACCCAATTTGAAAGACTTAGCTTATTTTCTTTTAGAATAACAATGGCCTCCAAAATGTGTAAAACAATTAAAAACATGGGCAAAGAAAATGACATATGTCACTAAGAATTTATAGCAAGGTTTTTTTTTTTTTTGTATTTTTTTAAATCAGTATCACCCCAAGCAAAGCAGTAATGCTACTAAAACACAAGGGAGTTACAGGGTGTGGAGGAATTAAGAATAGAAAAATTAATGATGAGCAGAA
Organism: Acanthosepion pharaonis; assembly: GCA_903632075.3. NCBI lineage: Eukaryota > Metazoa > Mollusca > Cephalopoda > Sepiida > Sepiidae > Acanthosepion > Acanthosepion pharaonis. Next base: position 2,444,019 of record CAHIKZ030003380.1, on the reverse strand, counting down.
AGAGAGTAATCAGGAGGACAAAAGGATAGCGATTACATTTAATTTTTTGCAGATTACAGTTCACTGGAAAGCATGGAGCCAGAATGAAGTTCCACAAGCGAGAAGTGCAAGAGAAGAAACTGTTAGCATAGAATTTACGTCTATATCTAGCCACCTTAACTATAAATTCATGAGATCTTGACGCCAATCTAATACTGCACTTAAATTCAAAAACTCTAGGTACTACAGCAAAGAACTCATCCAAACAATTACAATGCAAATATTTATAGAAAAGACACAAAGAGGCAACCTTACAGTAGTGGGAAAGTGACTGAAGTTGAGCCACCAGATCAGGACCGATAATATTGCTGATTCTTTAGCTCTTATCAAAAAGCTCAAGGTAAATAGCAGGCTCACTGGGCCACATGTGGCAGCAATATTCTAAGCATGGACTTATGTAAGATAGATTCTGGAGAGAAAAATTGTCTCATGTGACATCATGAACAAACTTTCTTAGAAGCTTTCCTAGCAATGGTTTAAAAAAAAAAAAAAAAAATGTATGAAAGTCTGTATAAAAATTATGTAGTGATAAAGATACCACTGCTATCGACCAATAATAAGTGACTTAAAAAAAAAAAAAAAGAAGAAATGGTTTCTGTTGGACACTAACATGCTACTCCAGGCAGTTAACAACATTACCATGCAGAGCCCACTGAGTTCCTTCCATCAAGACAGAGTCAAATTGTTCTTGACCTCTGTTCTGATACGTCACTTGCTATGCTCATCACAGACAGAATCCGAGAGTTAGGTAAATTTTTTAAAATGCAGTTGTCAGCATAAAACAATCAGCCACAACCTCACCTACAAAAAAGTATTTTGCTTCCCCATTTGCTGGTGACTGCATGCTACTGTCATAACTGTCAATGGATATTGCAGTTTTCATGCATTACAATATCCTGGAAAGAGTAAATTTCCAACCATCTTTATGGAAAACCAAAGGTCAAAATGATCATCAGAAAATATTTTTGGCTTTGACATTGGCTTCTTCTCTCTCTCATATATATATATATATATATATATATATATATATATATGAAGATTCTGCAGAGTTGTTGGATATTTTATCCCAAGATTATACTAAATGCTGTCTAATCATGAGATTGGGAGTGATATGAATTAACTTAAGTTAGAAGAGCACAATTCTTTGTGTGCCTTGCATGTAGGTGGCCATTTGCAATGTGAAAAGTGTACATGGGTTAAATAACAAGCCAGACTGGGTTCTCATGCCTTCAAAAACCAGCCTGAAGAGAGATAGGCTCCATCTGGCTGGCTATGCTGCCAGAGATACACCACTGCTTCTATGGGCGCAGTACATGTGTTGCCTTAACGACCCTAATTGGTCATGGGACTCTAAAAGTTATGATATTTACTAAATATAGTTAGGTATAAGGCCACGAGTGTAAATCAAACTCATTTCAGTAGTAATGGTATGTTCAACTAGATTTCTATCCAATGAATAAGGCTACCATGTTCTTCAGCAAATTACTAACAAATCAACCCAGTTTCATTTATCTTGTGGTAGGATCCACCTAATTTGCATAGGTGGAGTACCGACCATATAAATATGGTTGGTACCGGGAAGAGAGGGAGGAATCAAGAGATTCAATCCAGAGACTCTGCCCGATCATGCACTAAGTCAACACATTCTCCAGGAACGGTCTTCCCAGGAATATACAAAAGACTATATGTAAATATTGTGTACACTTTCTTGTTTCAATACATTTTGTTCTAAGTACATTTTGTGTGCATTATTATTCCATGCATTAGTCAAGTTTCAACAATTTACTAAACTTTTCGCATAACATATCAACAAACTATACACATTATAAATACAAATAATTCATTTTATATTTTTATCGTATTCTGCTATATGCTGTCTTTTAAGGACATAGGAACTTGTGGAGAGCCATGATTGCCTATTTTGCACAGCTCTTTGCAGTTTTTCTCCCCCTTGCTAAGGCCCCTGCTCTGACATCCATTCACACAAGCTTGCCAGGTAAGAAGCACCTGACTTAGTTTTTGGAATGTTTCTTTCACTAGTCCCATGCAGATGTCGGCATCACCTTTTCCATCCTCTGCTTCCTTCTATATTTAAACTTCTATATGATATATGGAGAAGTATTTGATTCAATGTATCAACTAAAGATTATGTTAAAAAAAATAAACATTTTTTTTGTGTAAAATAAATTGTCTTTTTTGTATTTTTTTATTCATAAGACTACAGGCATATTGCCAAACTTGCAAAGGAATTAAAATAAAACTTTGAATAGGATTGGTTAAATAAATAAAATATAAAAAGTGGTGAGAGGAGTTTTAAAATATGTGAAATATATTCAGTTATGTTGGGGGAGAGAGAAATTTTATTATTTCTCTGAAGAAAGACAATCACAGGGATCTTTATTTAAATAACAATCACCATAAATATTGTCTACACCAATGAAAATTTTTGAAAAAAAAAATAATATATATATATATTAACAACACATCACAAAATTGTTAGAATAAACAGAATATACATTAAGCACCCATGTTGGCCATATAAAAAATAATCAACTTTGATATGCTAATAAACTAGAGTTAGTTTAAAAACAGACTAAAAATGACTATTCATCTAGTCATAATTTTTTTAAAATCAAATTTGACTGCAAAGAAAAAAGTGGTGGTGGCTCTCTGTGTGTGTGTGTGTGTGTGTGTGTGTGTGTGTGTGTGTGTGTGTGTGTGTAAAGATGATGGGACAAAGTGGAAAATTTTTTTTTATCAGGGACGTATTTCACCAGAGAAAGCTTATGTTCACTTTGGCATCAGCAGTTTGACTAAAAGAAAAACAAAACTATGTATAGGAAAATTTCTTGAGGTCTCTGAGGCTAAGTTGGTGTCATAAATCACATTAATTACCCTTCATTAATACATACATACATACATACATACATACATACATACATACATACATACATACATACATACATTTTCCTAAACAGTTTTTTCTTTTAGTCAAACTGATGATGCCAAAGAGAACATAAGCTTTCTCTGGTGAAACGCATCTTTGATAAAAAATTTTCCACTGTCAGATCATCTTCACTTTTGTTTCATATATTATTATACATCCTGCAAACACACACATATATATATATATATATATATATATACATATATATATATACACACACACACACCCGTGCACACAGCAAATAAAATAACATTGAAAAGTACAAATCACAATGAAAAACCTGCTAAAATCAAATCGTTCACAATACATTTCATTAATACACCCACATAATGGAAAAGTGATTGACAAAAGCATGACTTTTACAATGATTTTGATCCATAAAAGGTGCTCACATATTGTTGGCCTTGTGTCATACTAAGCCATATTTATTAAATAACATGGAATAATAGCTATCCATTTACACAAACACAGGGTACTCAAGACTTGTAGTACTATTGCAATAAACAAAGCTAAGCTTTCTAAATAACAACTGAGGCTGCTTTGCCATCAAACAATATGTAGTAGGCTTGTTTCACAGTCAGTCTATAATGGTAGGGAGTTTAATTCTCAGAGTGCTCATCATTTTCATCCTTGTGTCATACCAAGTTTCAGCTTAGTACATATTGATAAAGGGCTCAAGATATGAAAATAATCTTGTTAGTAGGACTATCTGTATTTTAGAGTAAGAGATTTTTCAAAGTTCAGTCTAGTCATTAAAAATTGCATAGCATTACTATTTTGTGACAGTGCTGTCCAAAGAAGCATATAGTGTTTCTAGAATTTGAGATGGACACCTACACTTAGAATAAAAAAAGGGACAGCTGGAATTCCTGGATTACAATGACAAATGAGAGCTTGGAAAATGACACTCACAGGACATATCAAAGGTAAAAAGGATGCGGGGGTTGGGGGTGTAGACAGAGGGCCATCTAGTTGACAAGTGTATGTGAATGGATATCACAAGACGTGGGAGGAATGATAAAAAGAGACATCACTAAGAAATACAAAGGATAGGAATTTGTGGAGAGCCATTATCGCCCACAGCATATAGAAGAAGATAGGTTTAAAATAAAACTAAGAGTACTCCATTCATCAATAGTTGATAAAAAAGAAGGGGGAAAACTAATTGAAATCAAAATATACTTTGGTAGAGTAAGAAAAAAAGTCCAAGAGAAAATAATACTTTTTAAAAAACAGAATATTTTAAAATTTATTTACATTAGCAGGTTAATATATCTGATTAAAATAATCTTGTTAGTAGGACTGTCTGTATTTTACGGTGGGAGATTTTTAAAAATTCAGTAGTCTAGTCATTAAAAACTGCATAGCATTACTAATTTGTCCAAAGAAGCATATAGTATTTCTACAATTTGAGATGGACACCTACACTTAGAATCAAAAAGGGAGAGTTTGGTTACATTAACTTTTGCGTAAACAACCTTGTGAAAAGTACAAATCAATCTCTTCTCCCACAACTAAGGGTTAAATAAATTAGGCTCTTCAGCCTTGATTTGCAACTAATCCAAGAGAAGGAGAATTCAAAAGTATATGTAACCATGGCAAAACACATACTATGCAGTTAATGAAAGGATCATGGTGCTTTTAACAATGGCCTAGAGGTAAGATATCTGACTGATGTCAAATCAGTCTGGTTTCAATCCTGGCTTGAAGTAAGCGAAACAGTCTGTCTTTGGATGACTATATATAGGCTACGGGAAGTCCAGTTGAGCTCTCTAAGGAAAGGAGGTTTTAAAAAACAGCAGCTCCTACTGCTTTTAAGCATTACTCTTCAAGTAAATTGAATTGAGTTCTTCAAGCTGTTGGCATATTTCATATAGAGAAAAACATTAAAATTCCATTCCTTTCTGCCATGCGATGATGGCTTAGAGGTAAGATATCTGTCTGATATCAAATCATTCACATTTCCATCCTGGCTTGAAGCAATCATACTTCTAGAAACACTGAGAAGTTGTGATACAGTGAAACAGTGTGTCCGTGGAAAACTATATATATATATATATATAGTACTTATTGGAAAGCACTCAATATCAGTGATAGAGCTAACATATTTAGTTGGATTGATGTGAGTTTTTACCCCAAATTTCACGCACTTGTGATCATCAGACAAACTGATGATCAGTAACTGACAATCACAAAGGCGTGAAACCCAGGGTCACAAACTCACATCAATCTAATGACATATAATTTCCATATATATATATATATATATATATATATATATATATATATATATATATGATTATTTATTTAAAAATATGATTCCAAATCGCATACGTAAGAGGTCTCATGTTTCAAAACAAGAGCCGAAAAACTTCAATATATCATATTTTTAAATAAATAATTATATTTATGCTCTACTTTTGTATCGAGCACTATTTTTAAAAAATAATAACTAAAATACTAAGGGACTTTGGATTATTTACCTAACAAGTTCCTTCCTATTTTCTATATATTTTCACACATATATATATATATATATATATATATATATATATATATATATATATGGAAATTAAATCAATCTTTCATTTGCCAGTAGTCTAATATCACCTGAGGAGACACATTTATGGTATGGAAACATAATTTCCATTATGTACCAATTTTTAACATGTTTTAATATCCTAAAATAAATAATATTTAGCTCCACTATATATTGAACCCTCTTAAATGTTACATACAGTGGAATTAGACTCCATTTGTTCCCATTTTACTTGGATGGATATATATATATATATATATATATATATATATATATATACATACACGTGTGTGTGTGTGAATAAAGACACAATGAAAACAAGAAACACAGTCTTGTATTGGGAAGTGAAACTGATACACTATATTGGTCATCACTAGTTTATATTTCATTCATGATAACACACACACTATATATATATATATATATATATATATATATATATATGGGTTAGGTAAATGAGATATTAGTGGCCATATATGCATGTGCTGTGTGCATACGCTTGTAAGCAAATAAATAATTACCAAGTTTAACCAAAAGGTGTAGACATAATAGTGCTCAATGTGATTAGACAGAGCTAAGAATTATATATTAATAAATACACATATACCTACGTTTGATGTACAACTCTAGTTTCGTTGGTCACCTAACTCATCAGGCACAAGATATAGCTTATTGTTTATTTCTTAAAAAAAAAGTATACAGATGCTCATGTGATGGACACTGATTCATAGTTCAAAATTAAAATAGCACAAAAATAGTACTAAAGCAATACCAGCAATATCTTATAACTTCCATTATTTTTTTCCTTTTCTAAATACTCTTAAATATTTAAAATTTTTAAAAAACTTAAATATTAACAACATATCACAAATGACTATTCAGCTAATCATATAATTTTTTTTAAATCATTTCACCCCAATCAAGGCAATAGATGACTGACATTGCATTTAAATATATGACTGCAAAAAAATACCTGGTGGGGGTTGTGTGTGTGTGTGTGTGTGTGTGTGTGTGTGTGTGTGTGTGTGTGTGCGAAGATAGGACAAAATGAATTTTTTTTTTTTTTTTATCAAAGACACGTTTCACCGGAGAAAGCTTATGCTCTCTTTGGCATCATCAGCTTGACTAAAAGAAAAACAAAATGATGTGTCCCTGAGGATGAGATCTAAACTTGTTTTAAAATTACCAAATTGAAGAAACACTTTAAGAATCTTTTAACCTGAAAAAGATCAAACATCGAAATAATACATCTTTGGGAAAAGTGTATGATAAAGTGGCAAAGGTTTTCATGCAACACATTTCATCCTTTAAGACTTCATCAAACTAAATTTGTTATGTTGAGACAACTACACATGCACACAAATGAGGGATGCTGGGAATTTTAAATTTAATTTACATTATATATATATATATATATATATATATATATATATAGCTAATTTCATCTAGATTCATTTTCTTTATCTTTCCATCGGTTTTGTTATTAGATATCACACACTTTGATAATAAAAATCCTGCCAGAACAAAAGTGATGGAAAGAAAAAGAATATAGATGAAATTGGCTAGACTATATAAATGTATAAAATTTAAATTCCCAGCATCCCTTATTTATGTGCATGTGTATTTGCACCAACGTAAGAAATTTAGTCCAATGATGTCCTAAAGGATGAAATGCGTCACACAAAAGCTTTTTCAACCTTGTTGTACATTTTCCTCTCAATATTGTTCTTGATATATAAAAATTTATATATCGTTATTTCATAATACATTTTAAAACTTCATAGATGGGTCATACCAAGAGAATAGTATTTGTGATAGTACTTTTTAGCATAAAGACATTCTAAGGCCTTGTGGAATTTAATATTTTTGCTTAATTACTAAGAATGTTAAAATACTTTTAAAAAGCAATTTTAACTAAAAATATTTAATATCTGGTTCTGTTTTTATTGAAAATGACACCATTTTAAATATGATATCAATAGTCTGATAAAATTTATACAAATTATGAAAATATGTTCAAAGATTAATGTCTTTACCAGATCTCATATTACATGTACATGAAAGATCAATATAGTTGAGTAACTACTGTAGGTGGGTTTTGTTATTTAATGACTTTATTATTTCATTCTTTTAAAAAATAAGTGGAAAGACATTTTTTTGTTTAGTTTTTTTTAATTGCTTATTTATCTTTACCAATAAAAGTTTATTTAAAAAGAAATTTAGGTTTTATTTTATTTTCTTTTTGAAATCAAAATCATTAAAAATTATCAAAATAGTTTATCTCTTAAAACAATTTTTTATAAATTTTACACCAATTTTTAACCAATCAATTTTTATGACATATTTCTCCCCACCAAAAACTAAATTCAGTAATAAGTCCTTCCATTATATAAAAAAATTAAAAAATAGCATTCATTTGTAATAAAATGCTGAATTTTTACATTTCTGAATATTTTTTCTGTTATTGGAGTTTTTCAAATAAGTGTTTTTAATTAAAACTTCTCACATTAATTTAATGACATTATTTTTTTTTAATTACTTATAACCATGAATAAATATAAAAAAGAAAATATTTGAAATAATGCCAAGAAAATTTTTAAAAAAAGAGGGAATTATTTCAGCAAAAGAAAACATTCTGTATTTTGTCCTTGTTATTAAATGGAATAACAAAAAGAAAAAAAATGATCACTCCTACCATAAATTAAGTTTATTTTCAGCACAATAAATATAATGATGGTTTAACAGAAATTTAAAATATATATTGTATTATTCTTTTGTATATGTCTTGCAAAAATGTATGTAGGTGTCTTTTAATTTGTTTTATTACTGTTATGTTTTTAGTTAACTATTTTTGCTTTTTGTGGCAAAAATAAATAAACCACAGAGTAAAATTTAAAGCTCATAATTTAAAAAAATATGTAGAAAATGCTTTATTTGAAACTATTTAAAATTTATAATATAAAAAGCCTGTGGCTGCAATTATAGAAACAAGGTGACCAGCAAAAATGTCATAACTTTGGCTTGTGGATAGAGGAAGGGAAAAAAATCAGAAAACATTTAATGTGTTCTATTGCAAAGATTTGGTTATTTAAATAATGTCACAATATCAATTAAGTTAATTTAAGATATAGTAAATAAAATATATATTTTAATTAAAAATATTACTTTTTTCTTTTTTTTAATAGCCACAAACGAAAATGCTGATATTTTTGCATCCCCTAACAAAGCATACCTTATGACTTTCCCAATAACAGTCTGTCCTTTTAACCCTTTCTCATTTTCTTTTTCCTACAACTACTAAGTCCTTTATTGATTGCACATAGACAATACAAAAAAAAATCTGACTGCTTCTTACTCTGCTTAAACACTTTTTTTAGCAGCTTCAATCTCCAAAATAAAAAGATGTTGAAAAAATGGCAAACATTTAATTCTAATTTCATTTTTTTTTTTTTTACTATGTTACAAATTACAAACATTTAAGAGTTTTTGACAAATTTAGAATTTTGTTGGAGACTATGGAAAAAAAATAATAAAACACTGGTTAATTTTTTAATGGAACTTTTTATTCGTGTTTGCTTCTCTAGTGCTTTAACTTTATCATAAAAATTTTATCATAAAAAAAAAATACTCCCGTGTTTATAATTATTGTTATTATATTTCATTCGTTGCATTGTTTCTAAGATTTTAATAAAATCCATCAAAATGCTTCTTTTATTTTAATCAAGTTTGAACAAACAAACCATCAATTTCAGTTTTGCTTACTAGAAGTTTTTTAAACCACCTACTTCTCTCTCTCTAAATTGATCAAGGGAACCACAAATTTAAATTATTTAATTCATTTGTTTGCTATTTAAAAACTGCAATTATATTTTAATTTAAAATATTAAAAAATAAAAATAAATAAAAACAAATTTAATTTACTCAAAATAAAATATAAATGAATTATTAAAAAAACTACAAAATAAGAATACTCTATCTATAACAAAGGGGATTTTTCACACCCTATTTCTGGCGCGGTCAGTTATTCTGCGGTAGGCCTTGTTAGGCGAAAAAGGCTATCTTCTCTTATCTGATGTGTCTTTTTAGGGGCTTTTACCATGGATATTTGAACAGTTTGCTTAAGGCTACTACTCTGTTTATTTGAACTCTTCGAAATCAAGAACATCACTTTAGTTTGCCGGGTTTTTTTTTCTTTTTTTAAATTAATTTTTTTTATTTTAAATCTTATCTCCTTTTTTTCGTGTATGTGTGTCGAATCGGCACTGTGATTAAAAAAAAAAAATAGGACTGAAAAAAATAGAAAAAGGTTTGTAATTCTACGCTCTTACAATGAAGAAATAAAATACGATTCAAAATATTTTAACACTTTCACTTTAGGGAGGCACTTAGATTTTACAAGAAGAATAGGGCTGAACTTCGAAGAACGTTGCTTTTTTTTGTTTGTTTTTTACTTTTATATACACAAACAAGTGTACTCAAATTTTAACGTTCTTAAATACAGTAATACTAATTTATTAATAATAATGATGATAATTTTAATCTTTTTAAAACTCACAATCAATCCAAGCAGCAAGAATGGATTGGAACCTTACTCTGAGTGTCCTCCAGACCAATGTTCTGCCACTGAGCACTTTGCTCTCCAATGAGCTACCAACATATTTTACTTTACTCTCACTAAGATTATGAAAAGGGAAAAAATGATACTTATCAGTCAGTAGGTTCATTGCTTTTTTATGATTAAAATAAAAACTAATCTAGATTTTTTAATTCTTCTTACTCTTCTCAGTGGAGGTTTTAATTAAAGAATTTAAGTTCTAGTTTAAAAAAAAATATTTTATTCGGTCTGCCAGACTAGCCAAAGACTAAAAAGAGTTTATTAATTTAAAAAATTGTTACCAAAATTTTAAGGACAAAAGACTGACTATAAGAAGTTTTTTTTTTTCTTCTTTTTCTCTGGTTAACTTCTGCGAGAGAAATCAGTCGACTACTGGTTAGTGAACAAGGACTTTTTTCCCCAAACACACTTGACTAACAACATACATATACTCGGGAATAATGTGTACGGTACGTATACAGTACACTTACACACGCTCAGATAGGAAAAGAGTAAAACATGCAATTGCGGCTTTATTTTCCAAGTTTAGCTTTTTAGTCTAACAGAAAATAATAACGGGGAGAGATGGAATCAGAGACACATTCACAATGAATCAAATTTATACATAAAATAAAAATAGTACAAAAAACGTCTACTTTTAAGTCTTTACTGACCAACAAAAATTACATAAGACAAGAGCGAACACTGAAAAAAAAGTAACAGACATTAAAAACATCAATTACTTGCAAATTTCACACTCGGGTGAATTGCCATTTCAGACTTTATGAATTTATGACATACACTCGCTCTCTTGATAGAGATAAACTCTCTGAGTCAAGGTGCTGAATATGAATCAGCTAAGAAATGACAAATTTTATTTGTATAATAATAATATTCAGTACTAGATTGGCAACAAGGTCTCATCGTTCTACAGTTGAAATGGATAGTAGCCGTAAGTTCTATGTTAAGAGTTTCTTCTCTTACACTTCTCGCTTGTGGAACTCTCTTCCGGCTTCTTGCTTTCCAGTCAACTTTGATCTCCAAAAATTGTAAAAATACAACGTCAATCCTTCCGTCTTCTTAATTCCTGTTCTTTTATTGTCCATTCTTAGTCTTTTTTTCCCTCATTCTCTCACAGCCAGTACCCCCATCTTACGCCTTAGCGACTTTATTGCCTTGTTTGGGGTGAAATTGTTAAACTTATGTGTGTGTGTGTTTAAGTAAAGGTGTCCTGTGCCACTTAAAGCGTGTATTGAAGGTTGAACGAATACAAAACATGCGAAATTGCAACCGGGTGTTTCATTTCTAGAGTGGTAGAATATTGTTTACGTGGTTCGTTTCTCATTCCTTTTATATTTCTGATGAATCATGTTGATAGAAAACATGATTTTGCAAGTTGTAGAGACCGTCTCAGTAACCGAGAATTTGCCAAGAAGAGTAAAGACTGCTTTGAAAAGTTAAATTATGAAAAGAAAAGAGAAAACATAACATATCTCATTCTCAAAAATCAAAATTAATAGTACCGAGTTTAAATTTCATCGATTGAGTGAGTCAACATTAGTACAGTGTGACCCGGATATAAGAGAGATTTTCTCTGGTCCCAAATTAGAGCCTATGTTAATGTATATAAAATTAAAATAGACCAAACCCGGATATAAGAGACTTCTTCTCCGATCCCGACAACTCTCTTATATCCGGGTTACACTGTAATACCCAATTAGACCCTACCAACGAAAACAAATTACTTTTTTTAAAGTTGAATTTTATTTATTCACACCTGTCGCATACGATTGTTCTTGTGGGGGATCAAATGACAGCAAGTATTCTTGGCCGATTTTAGTATGCGAACTGTTTTAGTGTCATTTAAAAATAGTAGTAATAATACTAATCCTTGGTATAATAATTATTACTACCACGACCAATAATTTACTACTTCGGTTCTTCGTCATAATGATCGATTTGCAAACAATGTAAAAATTACAGTACATTTTTTTTTGTTTGTTAAGCACGGCATAAAACGTCATGTAGGTAGAGATAGACAATTAAAGACAAAGTCTTTATGATATTGCGTGGTGTACATATTCAGAAAGGCTTCCTTAAACTTACAAAAATATTATTATTATTATACCTAACTTGGAGAATAGAATTAATAATCTGAACTAAAAAAAAAAGAAAAAGTAAAACTAAAATATCAATAAATTTTCTTTGTAATAAATATATTTCTAGGAATAATTTTTTAAAAACTTTTTTTTTATTTTATTCACTAATTTCAAAAAGGGTTAGTTATGTTTAGTTTCAAGTTGGCGGGGGGTACCTAGTTTAATTAATTAAAACAAGTACCCCTTACAACTAAAAATTAAATTAATAGTTATTAAAACTGTTATTATTTCAGCTTAAAGACTAAAGAGTACAAGGCAATATTTCAGGGTGGGAGGAAGCTTTTTTTTAATTTTTAAGGAAGATCGTGCTACGTTTCAAACTAGGGGAGGGGCTGTCTTTTAAGAAAAACAAGGCAGAATCTTAGTGATTAGAAAGATTTTGTTTGTAACGATCTTCGAAAAATTCTGAAGGTTGACTGTTTGTTTGTTTGCCTACCTTGAAAGAAAAAAGTCAACATTCAACTTTTTTGTTTTTTAACCAGAAACCCAGGGAATCCCGACCAGTGGTAAACGTGAAACTACTAAACATATCAAGCATGCCCTTCTATATAAAACACTGATTTTCTTTTAACAAACACAGGTATAAATTCGTTACACACTATAAAACACCAATATAGTGTATAGTACAAATACACTAAGTCACTATTATTATATGCACGTTTTTCAAGAACAGGAATTCTTTTTTATTATTAATTTGTGCCGCATGTATTATTGTTTAGGGAATATTTGTAAAATAAAATAATTTTTCTTTTAAAAAATATTATTAAAGATTGAAAGAAAATGTATTTGATTATATTTTTTTAATTAACTGTAGGTGGTTACGGTTTATTTAAATTTATTTTATAAGCACGAGAACATGCCTTTTTTTTTACTCTTTAGTTTATTTGCTAAAAAAATGCTTCTTTTTTTTAACTGTTAAAAAGGATTTTTAACAGATGTTCAGAGATACAATGTGTTACACACAGCTATCATCCTGTGGACACATATTTTAAATGAGTACACAAGGGTGTACAATATACACACATTCTACTACACTTACACACACACACACACACACAAACAAACAAGCTGTGTTTAAACAATCTTACACATACATACATACATACATACATACATATACTAGTAAAGTCCACCCACAGAACAAAAGGTAATGGACAGGACACAATTTTTATTTATTTTTTTTTTTTTTTACGGGTACGTTAAATAAAGACAAATAAATATTTTAAAGTATGACTAAAAATTGAAAGATTTTTTTTCACCTGAAAAAAAAAAATATTTTTAAAATAATCGATTTCATTTTTTAATGAATAATTTGTAATTATTGGGTGAAGAACTTCTTTCTTTTTTTTTTAAATGAAAAAGATCAGGAATGAAAACTACTGTAAAATAAAATTAATTATTTATGTTGAATCGGTAAATAATATTATATTTTTAAATAAGTAAAAATAACGGCTAATAAATACAAGAAATTGTCCATAGACAAGTCATTTATTTAACAAAGAACGGAAACAAGACATCTGCTCTTTTAAACTTAGTGAATCAATCAAATCTTTTGACAAAATACCTAAAAAATATAACGGGACTTGAAAAATATTCTTATATCTTAACACAAAAACAATTAAAGTTTCACAACAAAGTTACAAATTTAGTAATTCCTTCCTTTAGTGAGGAAATAAGTGAAAAAAAGAAAGAAAAAAAACTTTTTTTTTTAGTAAACATGAGAACACATTACACACTTTTTAACTCTAAATTTTCTTTACAACTTACCAATGTCATCATCGGTGCGTAAAAAACCGAGAAATCCAACATAGATAATTAAAAGACAAGGTATGGAAATCTTGCAACTGGAACGGCTATTTCTTCTTATTGGCATCCTTCTTTCTTTTCTTTTTTTATGTATGCAATATAGATGTAATTTTTTTTTTTTTTTTTTTTAACACTTTCCAATTTGGGGATCTCCTCACTCACTCATTCCTTCATTCAACTCGCGTCTACACAAACATAAACATTGGTCACATGACCACGGACAAGGGAGATAAATAGAAGAGTTATTTGCCCCTGACTAAAAATTACTGGCTGAAAAGTTCGAGGCCCAACTATCATTTCGTTAGTTTTATTTTATATTTTATTTTATTTTATTTTATCTTTTTTTTTTCACCATCCTATCGTATTATTGATGATAGTTTGTTTTCTGCTTTTTTTGTTTTATTTCATTTTTAGGCGATGGGAATCAAGTGGTTTACAATTATTAATTCAATTAACTCAACCCAATATTCTTGTTTGTTACTGTTAGTGTTGTAAATGTAAATGGTTTATTCATCGTATTTAATCATTAAATTCTATTTTTATTTATTTATTTTTTTACAAGGGTCTCAACAACTCAAACTGATGAGTGAGTATCGTCACAAACGCCTGTGCGTACTACTCCCGGCCCCCAACCCACCCATTGGGTAGTGGGGGGAAAGCCTAATTGGTGACCCCGAGCAGTGCTTTGTGACCCTCACTATCTTATCTACGTTCGGTTTTTCTAGCTACATATACATTACAAATTATTAAACTAACCACAACGAACTATTGAAAAAAGATGAAAATTTTTCTCATTTTGACGTCATTCTGAGGTCATTTTTTGCTTCTTTTTTTTTTTTTCGTCCAAATGATAAATCTGTGAAATCGTTTTTTGCTCATGCTAAGTTAAAAATAAAATTAAAAAAAAAAACACTATATAAAATTAACTATTTTTTTTTTATCTATAATGTTGAATTTGTTAAATTATTCAACTTATTTACAAAAAAAGTCTCAAGTTGATGTTAAAAATTACCGCAAGGATCTATTATGACGTGTGTCTATTTTCTCTTTTTAGATATATTGTAGGTATTTTCAATTTTTCTAGCTGAATTGTTCACTAATATTGCATATGAGCCATTATTGTACCTAATTCGGTTACAATAAAATGTGTATTTTATATGAATACTATCTTATGATAATTGAGATGTTGTTGTTGGGGGCGTATCATAAATTGGGGCCACGAGACTCTTTGTTGTCACTTTCATACTTCACATTTTATAAATTATATTTTTTACTTCAAACTTTATTATATTGTACACTTCTTATTTGAAATAGACGTACCATTTTTTATCAAACAGTAAGTATTACGTCTATCAGCCTGCGCATTCGAGAAAACCTTTGAAGTAATAAAAATGTCAGATTAAAAATAAATCCATTCATTCTTTAGTGCGTGTGTGTGTGTGTGTGAGAGAGAGAGAGAGAGAGGAGGGGGATTAATGGATTTTATTTATAATCCGACATTATTTCGTTAAAAGTTATATTTAGTGAACACGCGTGTTAGACTAGACATCCCAATTTACGTCTACCGGCTTGTGCATTCGAAAGTCTTAATGAAGAAATTCGTAATTGTCGGAAGGCACAATTTCTTTATTAATATTCTCAAATGCACAAACCAGTAGACATCAATTTACACAGTTTTAAAAAAAATTAGGATGTTTTTTTTTCAAACACGTTTATCCACTAAATATAATCTTTAAAGTAATCATCTATATATATAATATCACACACACACACACACATATATATATAAGTTTTTGTGTGTGTAACAATTGAGGGGTAGTGTGCAAAATTTTCACCTGAGACACACAGAAGTCAAGACCCCATTCACGTCCACACGCAAGAATCTACTTCCCTGGCAAACTACGAAGAGACCGCACCAAACAATGGCGACACAGTTGACAGTAAGAACTGTGTGTGTGTGTGTGTGTGATTCTAGTTGAATAATGGAAGGGATTCCTGGAAGCCCATGCCTTAAAGAAATACAAAAAATGTTATCACGAGTACAGCCCACACCTTACGAAGGGCTTTATCTATGTAAAATATTTTTTTATATATCAGTGGAAAATGTCATGATGCCATTTCTAACCTTAGATCTCTGGGCGGGACCCGGAAAGAAATGTGTACACACCAGAAATCAAAGGAAATAATAATAATAATAATAATAATAATAATGGCACCAGATTTCGCGCTTCGTATCTAGATAAAAATGCACGCAGGTCCTTTTCATTCGAAAGACGCCGTAATAGAATTTTCCTCACTTAAGCCTTGTTCTATCCACAGTAATCTTACTTATTATAAAACGCAGATTGTATGTGTGTGTGTGTGTGTGTGTGTGTGTGTGTACGTTTATATATTGGATCGGATTTCCTACATTTTTCAACCGATTTCAACAAAACCTCACAGGACTGCGTAAAATTACCTTGCAGTGGTTCTGACAGCACCAACAATTGGAAAAACACAATTGTTTTTACACGAAATCAATTTGAAAACACAATAAAACACGATTCTGTCGCCAGAATGAAAGGGGGACAACTCATATCGAGTTATACTTATTATAAAACCCAGGTTGTTTGTGTGTGTGTTCGTTTATATATGAGATCGGATTTCCTATATTTTTCAACCGATTTCAACAAAAACTTCACTTTTTTTTTGGCAGGTAGTGTTTCTTATTGTCTTGCACACTTTTTTCTTTGTTTTACATTCAGAATGCTTTAAAATTCCATTTACAAGACAATTGTTTATAATAAAATTCTATTCAATCGATAGACTCATAACGATTGAAAACAATGTTTTTGTTTGAGTTTGGGTTTGACTAATTCGTTAAAAAAAAACTAATTAAGACATGCGTGTCCGTCAACCTTAAACAATAATGTTTGTCAATTTTATTTTTCAGTCTTTATGATGGTCGATACTTGATCTATATCTTACTGTTACATCCCCGAGCAACGCCGGACTCTACTGCTAGTACTTAATAAATATCAAGATAAAAGTTAACATCCTTTTACAATAATGTTAACCCTGTACAAGGCCCATATATATATATATATATATATATATATATATATATATATATATATATATATATATAATATAAAACGCAATTTTACTTTCCTTCGTCCCATCTCTCTCCCCCCAACCTCGTCTTTCCCTCCCTTTTATTCTAACATTAGATTGTCTATGGTATGCGTATGTCACCACGAAATGTATCTTTATGCATTAGACATCCGACAACATTCATTTTTCTCTTACTTAAACCCCTTCCACCCACCTCTCCTAAAATTCTCTCTGTTATGGTTTAATCTCCCTCCTCCTAATACTTACACTCTCTCTAAATTCTGTTTTTATTTCCGGAGTTGTTTTTCTGTTTTCTTTTTGAATTTGTAGGTCTGATGAATTGGATCGTATTTACGATTCCAATGGAATAAATTATGACCATGGAATATTAGTGTTTAAGCCTTTTTTATTATTATTATTATATATATATATATATATATATATATATATATATATATATATAATGTTACCTTTTGGTCTGCTAAAATTTCTACCTCATTCCAATACCCTTATTAGTCTGCTAGGTGGAATCCGACACGTTATCCTAATTGCAGGTGATTCAGACTTCCTATTCACTCATGTCTATCTCTTCTGGGCTGATTTGTTATTTTCATTTAACATATTATTGACAGTTTTATTCCTATCTTTGCATAGACGGCATTTGCTGTTATGTTGGGTTTGGTTAATGCGATTTGCAGGTCGGGGACACTAAAATCAAAAATGTGCGGAAGTTTAAGTATCTGGGAGGTGTTCTGACGGAGGACGGTAGGTGAGATCCGAAGATCGATTGGGATGGCCAAGGATACATTCCAGAAGCTGGATAGAGTACTGCGAAACAGGAGCGAGCATGTGAGCAACGATGAGATCTTGGAGAGGATGCAAACAAGGAGGAAACTTATGCTTAACATAAGGAAGAGGCAGATGAAAATTCTGGAGCACGTAACGAGAAAGGAGGGCCTGGAGAATCTGATACTCACGGGTCGAATGGAGGGGAAAAGAGACAGGGTAAAGCAGCGCATGGCATACGTGGCGGGCTTGGGTAGGTGGATGGTGGAGCGTGGTCTTGGGGGAGTTGGCAGAAACACAAAACCTGTTGAGAGCCACAAGGGATAGGGTGAAGTGGAGGGTTATTATCGCCTACGTCCTGAAATGACACGACACATAAAAAGAAAAAGCCCAGGGTCATAAAAAAACTTTTCTGGCCGACCAGCAACCGTTTTTCGAACCACTGATACAATAACAACAAAGCTATCATCAACAGCGATGACTTTGGCCAACGACGAAGTCAAGTAGCATCTCGACTACTACAAATGCGATAATTCATTGAATATTCCTCCCACGAGTCTATCTTACTCGACTGCATATGCGTGTTGATTTTCGCTGCGTGTTTATCGTGTACCACTTTGTGGTACGTACCAAACGAACTCTTGGTCCCTCATAACTGATATACGATACACCGGAACTTCAAGAAGACAAAAGATTTCATTTGACTCTGCATATAAATTTTTGAACGTCGAAAGTGACAGGAAGCAAAGAAACCGGAAGAGAGTCTCACAAGCACGAAATACGAGAGAATAATATCTTAGAATAGAATTTACACTTACATCTAGCTATTTCAGCAGTAATACAATGAGACCTAATTGTCAATCTAGTAGTGTGCTTAAATTGATGCGGTCGAGGTACCAAGGAGGAGAGCTCATTGGAACAACTGCAATGAAAATATTTGTAGAAAAGACAAAGGGAAACCACTTTAGGGTAGGGGGGGAGACTCAAGCAGAGATGCCAGGCCAGAATCGATAACATCACAGATCCTTCTTTGGATTTTGTTGACAATCTTGAGATATACGAGATCTGCCTGAAAAGTAACGGCAATAGGTGTGCTGTATGAGCTATGGGCGAAAAAAGAAATAAGCGAATTGTGTTATCATCTATCATGATATCTTGGGTGTATATAACTGTAATGTTAGCTTTCTGTAACCATTGCACTTTTTTTCACATGCTTTTGTGGCAGGACAATTCGTGACTGCGACAATCCACCTGCTCACAACACCTTGAGCATCCGGCAACTCCTGCTTAAAAACAACAACCTCCCTATTAACCTAATCTAGCTCCTTGTCTGCCTTTTTCTTTTCCGCAAGCTCAAGATCATGAAAGGGGGCCGTTTTGAAGACGTGCATGACATCAAGAGGACTGTAACAATGGAACCGAGGGACATACAAGAAGAATTCTTCCAACAGTGCATAGAAGCGTGACAGAGAAGGATGGGAACATGCATAAGGCTTCAGCGGGGGATTACTTTGAAGGGGAAACTATGTAGGCTGTTGTTTGGACTTGGAATAAATCGTTCGTGATACCAGTCCCGTTACTTTTCAAACATACATAGTAGGAGCACCAGACAGCAGCAATATTCACTGCAAGGGCAGATGGTAGATTTATAAATGTGCAAGATAGAGAAAAATTGCCAGGAACGATACAATGAACCAACATTCCTAGCAGCAGACCTAACCGTCTCTGTAACAGCAATGAAATCTCGTCATGACTTAAAGCGAATGAACCCTGTAGTCTTAACCCTTTAGAGACGGAATCTCATTTGGAGTTGCCAAGACGAAGCCCTTTTCACATACACTCGTTTGGAACACAAAAGAAATCGATGTAAAATCACAGAACACAGTAAACTATCATAGAAACCCTACTTTGAAAGGAACACATGTGCAAGAAATGCGAGAAGCAATCCGATTGGCTGGTACGAAGACCAGCCAGCTAATCACGAAGCTTGTATTATCAGGCTGACGGATCGTCCCAGTCGTCTTCATCATTCGACTTTTTGGCCGAGAGATCAGCCCAGTAGTTTCCTAAAGGTTAAAACAATTCCAAAATATTTAAATGTCTGTACTTGTTTGATTCTGACATCTTCAATTCGTTACTCGCATCTTAGTTCCTCTTGCTGAAAACAATACATTTTGTCTTCGTACAATTGATGACCAGTTTGATTCAATATTAGGGTCATTGTACGCAAGCTTGGCCTCTTACGGAAGTTTCTTCTGTTGTCGAATAAGTCAGAAAGGCATAAAGATGCCTCTCAGTCGATTAACAAAGAGCAGTTTAGTTTTAGAGGTGTTCAAATTAACAATCCATTCTTTGCCACAGTTAACAACAGACTGTAGGTAGTTTTTGAGATCAGACGCCAATTTGACCTTTTCGAACTGATCAGACTTACTACAGAGACAGGAGTAAACGGTTGTGTCATCAGTGTAGATACCAAGTTGGGAGCTGATTCCATCGGGAAGGTCGTTAATGAAAATTAAAAACAAAGCGGGAACAAAAGAGATAGAGCCCTGGAGGACACCCGCATTACAGAGAAGGATGGGAACATGCATAAGGCTTCAGCGGGGGATTACTTTGAAGGGGAAACTATGTAGGCTGTTGTTTGGACTTGGAATAAATCGTTCGTGATACCAGTCCCGTTACTTTTCAAACATACATAGAAGAGTAGCCGTTTCGGATAACTTTCATTTCACGATCTAATAAGACTGAATCAGTTCAAAAACGAGTTTCTCATGTTGTCGAACAAGTCGTTTGAAGTTAAGAGAAAACTCGCGAAAGACCTTGCTGAAATGTGTAATGTTTCAAGTACTTTTGACCTTCGTCAGTGATTTTCAAAGAAAAAACTTAGAAGTCTAGTGATATCCAGTTTAGCGTCCATGTTGTTAATGTTTCGAAGTTTGAAATGAATGTGAGTTCAGTTATTGTGACTTTGAAATAAATTTTATGTTCACGGGGCTAAGAGTGGGTAGCTCATTAGAACAATTACCATGAAAATATTTGTAGAAAAGACAAAAGAAAACCACATCATGCCGGTGGAAAAGTGAGTGAAGTGGAGATGCCAGGTCAGAACCGATAACGTTACAGACCTTTCTTTGGTTGATTTGATTTGATTTGTTTGTTTAATGGCATGTCAACTCCTTATGGGTCATTTAATGCCGAAATTTAATTTTCTTGTGAGCTTTGAAGCAATAGAAATATAATATATGTTATTCTGTTTTCACATTTGAATACATGGTAGATGATACTCAGCTTTTGTGCATATATATCTTTGTGTGGACATAATTACTAGAGGTGGTGATATGTGTGTTTTATGTTATAGCTTTCTTGAAGTTATATTTTGGAATACAGTTTGGTTTAAGAAATTGTAGTATATTATATAGATTAATGTCATGAAAGAGTTCTTTCATGTTGGTTGGTTGATTTTGTTTAGCGGCATATCAATACCTCTATGGGTTATTTAATGCCGAAATCTAAACATTTTGAACACAATTGTATTCCTTCAACTACAGATATTTTGTACATAATTTCATACTTTCCGAATAAAATGTTATTTTAGATATGTAGTTTGTAGATCATAAAACATTTTGTTACTTTTACTGTAAAATGTATTTTTTTTAGTGTTGTATTGTCATTTTGCTATAAGAATGTATTGTTGGTCATTTTATTATAAAAATGTACTGTTGATTTTTGTTTGGTGTTTCACTATTTGCCTATAGCTGAGACTATAACAGAGTGGATATGGGAAACAACAGCAATTAAGAGGTGTTTCCATACTCACTACTAGGAATTTCTAACGAAATTAATTTCAAGGTAATGCTACTATAGTATGATATCTACCGAGACATTTGCGATCCACCGTAAATGACAATGCGCTCATTATTGCTAGAATATTTGACCACCTATGTTCAAGTGTTAGACTTAAGTCTTCAAAGAAAATGTATTATTGGTCATTTTGCTATAAAAGGTACTGTTGGTCATTCTATTATAAATAGGTATTGTTGGACATTTTACTATAAAAAAAATTCTTTTTATACTTTGTTTGGTGGTTGACAATTTACTAATAGCTGAGACCCTAACAGTTGCTACCAGCCCGACTCAGTTTAAACTTGGGAACAACACCAATTAAGAGGTGTTTCCACGCTTTCCAAAACCTCCGATCTCCCAATCAGATGTCTTGCTACCGGATGTAGTTTATTATCATACTCACTACTAGGAATTTCTAACGAAATTAATGTCAAGGTAATGCTACTATAGTATGATATCTACCGAGACATTTGCGATCCACCGTAAATGACAATGCACTCATTTATTGCTAGAAAATGCTCAGGAAAACCGATGACTTGGTTAATGCTTTTTTTTTTTAAATGACCTCAAATTTGTTTACAAACATTACAACCACTTATGATTTTTTTTTTTTTTTTGTATAAAACATTTTAATGTCTAAAAATGGTAAAAATGGTTGCTGAAAACATTAAGTTTATAAGTCCCAGAAATTCATACACAGATGTCGTTAAGGAAACATGGCACAGTGGATAAAGGTGCTGGTTAGATCCAGTGACAGGACCCAAAGAGTTCAATACCTGGTTAAGGCAGTGGAGAGGGGAATTAACAAGAGATAACTGATAACTGACACGGCACGTGGAACTAGAACAGTCTACCGCAGTTCGACATTCCAACCACCTGAAGAATTCCGGAGCGTACAACGGCCGAAGCGGTGTGATAAATATGGCAACAAAGATAAGGAAAAAAGTCCGAATAATGTAAATAGCGTACATAATACCTCATCTCAGAAGCAAAATCCTCTTCTAAGATAATTAACCATAGCTGAGGCCCTAACAAGGTCTATCACCCCGGGTCAGGATGGACTTGGAACAACAGCAATTAAGAGGTGGTTCCACGCTCTTCAAAACCTCCCGATCATCATGTCGGATGTAGTTTATAGTCATACCCAAGAGGATGTGGACGAAAGTAAAGATTATGGGGATAAGCGGGATGGGTAGCTGTCTATAGTGTATGAGCTCAGATGCTTCAAAAGGATCCTAAACAGAAAGGCCGACATGCGACCCTGCGAATCAATATTTACTCATTCCCGCGCCACGGGGGCTGAATATGCCATAATCTCATTTTAATGTTGGGTGCCCGTACGCATACATACTGCCCCCCCCAAAAAAAGTGTCCAGTCTCTGCAACCCCTGTTACGCTAGTTTTGGTATCCACCAATCCTCCCCAATTAGTGCAATGCGTGACCAGGCATCCCTCAAAGCATATACCTGAACTGCTCGAAAACAGGAGCAGAGAGGTTAAAAACAGATACTACACTTTGATCTGGTATTTATTCACAGTCCTCCTTCCCACACGAAGTAGTTTTTAATGTGTGGCGACTTCACGCATGCATATTGGCCAAGGACAAAAATTAAACTGTCACCCACGACCATTGACACCCGGGTAGCCACCCCTCTTCTTTAGTGCATTGAGGTAGGTGATGCTGCTTGTTTAAAATCCTCGGGCAGTGACGATTCTACGGGGGGGGGAGAAGGGGCCAATGACCCCCAAAGTCCTTGGTTGCCCCCCCTCCACACTTTTATAAGTTTTTTAGAGGAAAAAAATCAGAGCAGACAAATTACACTGTTCTGCTAGTATTGACGTTAGTATTAACCCTTTGATTTTGTTTCTAAGTTAACCCCTCTTTTGTGGTCCAACAGCTTGAGAGGGGGAAAAGAGGACAAGAATAGATTAGAACTCCACTACTATGAATGAAAAGTTATTCTGTTTAATAATTTAGTGAAGTAACATACTTATACTAAAATACAATTCTAAATTGTGTATACAATAGTGGTGTAGTATGAAAATAAAAATGCTGCTTGAATTTGCCGCCCCCCATCCTCCACAGAAAAACTTCGCCTCCGAGTGCCCCCACCTACACACACACATATACACACACTTTCAGAGTTCTAGAATTGCCACTGTCCCCGGGACCAGGCATTAACAGAAATGCCGATCCGATTCAAATCGAGTCGGCATTTCTGCTTGCTATCATAGTATCTGTACGCTCTGTCTTAGATCAAAGTGTCGCACACCCTGGCCTTCGATCAGGTAAATAATCCTATCTTTTTTTACGAGTACTATGCTAGATATTATAAGCAATAGTATTATCATTGATTTGAAATGTTTCTTGATCATGTCCATAAATATTAATTTATCTTTTTCTAATATCAGTTTCTCGAAATCTTTCTCGATTATCACTTGTCCTATGACAAAATAAATAAATAATAAATAGTTACATAAATAAATTAAAAACAAAAGGACAACATATAAATGTCGAAAAAGAGATGAGTGCCTGGTTGTAGACAAGGACTTTCTCTTCAAAGTCCTTATTGTTCAGCCGGACGAGATTAAGTTACTAATGACAGTATTAAGGGTACATTAATCCGGTTCGTAACAAGTCTCGTCTGATCAATACCATTTCTCGTCTTCCACGTCCTTGATATTGTCTCCTCTTGTCTCTCTCTTTTAATCTCCTTTGTCCATTCAGCTTTAAAAAAAAATCTTTCTCACCCTATTTAGTCTATTCTACCTCTCATTCGCTCACTTTTCTTCTTTCGCCTTTATCTTCTTACTATCACTCTCTTCTCCGTTACTCGGTTTAAATCTTTTTTTCTCACTTCCGTTACTCGGTTTAAATCTTTTCTTCTCACTTCCGTTCTTCGGGTCCTTTTCACTCTCTTCTTGTACGGTATTATTCTTACCAAGATCCTCTTTTATTTGCTTTAGCTTCTCCCTCTCTGTCTGTCTCTCTCTAATGTTTCTTCTTTCTCTTCATCCCTTATTTTTAATCCTTTCTGTCTTTCGGTTAGTCTTTCTTTTCTTACTCTCTATTTTCTTTCATACTTTCCTTCTTTTCATCTCTTCGTTCTCCCTCACTTGTTTTTTTTTTGTCAAAATCATTTTTCCTATGACCTCTACGTGTCTCCATACAAAACAGGTTTATCTATGCCTATTGATTAGAAGATGTATAAAGCTTTTTTGTAAAGCGCCCAGAAAATGCACTTTGTTCAATTCCAAAATCTTTGATAATAAACTACAATAGACACATCTAACATTATATATATATATATATGTATTTACACACACACACACACACACACACACACACACACACACACACACACACACACACACACACACACACACACACACACACACACACATATATATATATATATATATATATATATATATATATATAAGTGAACATTGAACACTCAGAAACGACAGTCTGTTTTATGCTAGACTCAATCGTCAGGCCGCGAGTGTTGGATTTTTTCTCGGCTATTTATATTTACATACGCTCTATCTCTGATATTGAGCACTTTATCCCATAAATATAGCACACCTTAAAACTATATATATATATAATATATATATATATATATATATATATATATATATATATATATATATATTATTTATTTTTAAAAATATGATTCCAACGCTATATAAGAGTTCTCATGTTTCAAAACAGAGCAGAAAACTTCAATATAATTAAATTGAATTAAAGTACCAAGCTTTGATCCATCTTCAAGCGAATTTTTTTTTGTTATAACTAATTCTTAAATGTTAGCGAATTATGACAGTTTTTTTTTATATACACAAAACCCTTTCAGGAAAAAAAATGAAATAAAAAAAAAAAATAAATAGACGATGTCATCTTCTGTTTTAAATTTAGACACCCCAACCTTATCCTGACTTGACGTCTGTGAATGTAACTGAGATACTGATGCAAATTATTAACCCTTACGCCCCTTTTTTTTTTAAATAATTGCTCTAGCCGTTACCATAGTAATTTTAATTTTAATAATGAATATGCTTATAAAACGCGTAATTTTGGAATAACTAATTCTTGAATTAGTTATTCCAAAAAAAAATTCGTTTGAAGATGGAACAGAGATTGGGACTTTAATTCAATTTAATTCAAATAATTATATTGAAGTTTTCTGCTCTTGTTTTGAAACATGAGAACGCTTATGTAGCGTTGCAATCATATTTTTAAATAAATAATTATATTTAGGCTCTACTTTTGTATCGAGCTCTGTTTTTTAAAAATAATAGCAAAAATACTAAAAAAACTTTGGATTATTTACCTAACAAGTTCTTTTCCTATTTTCTATATATTTTCATACACACACACACACACACACACACACACACACATATATATATATATATATATATATATATATATATATATATATATATATATATATATAAATAAATTTATGATTTAGCTGATTGATGTTACCTTCAGCATCCCGACTCCAAAGTTTTGTAGACGCATCGTTCTAGAATTATTCCGTCCACTCGTCACTGAGTATCAGAAATTTATTGCTTATACTTCACAATTTTTCTTTTTTATATCAACTTTTCATTTGTGCATTTTTTTTTCTTTTCATAGTGTATATGTGCATGTGTACGTTCGCGTGCGTGCGCCAATGTCGTGATGATTTGTCCTTTTGGTCGCTTTTTTTCTTCACTTTACACATACTCCTTAAACTTTTCTCCCTTTTCCCTTTTTCTTTCAATTGTTACTATTTGACTTCCGGTTTTCTAGACTTGTTGTTAATTTTGAACGTTCTACTCTTTTCTTGAGTTACGAAAATTTCATTTTTTTTTTAAACAATACATTTTGCTTTTGTAGAAATTGGGGGCCTGTTTAACTCAATATTAGGGTCTTTGTACATAAGCTCGGACTCTTAAGAAGTTTCTTCTGTTGTCGAATAAGTCAGAAAGGCAGAAAGGCGTCTCTTAGACGATTAATAGAGAGCAGTTTAGTTTTAGAGGCGTTCAAATTAACAATCCATTCTTTGCCCCAATTAACAACAGACTGTAGGTCGTTTTCGAGATCAGGCGCCAATTTCACCATATCGAACTGATCAGATTACTACCAAGACAGAAAAATAATAAAGTACATATATATATATATATATATATATATATATATATATATGTATGATTTAAATCAAATTGCTGATGTATAAATTGTCACGAATTGGCAAGACAAGAAATAGGGAATGAACAAAATGTTTGGCCACCTCTTGACGCCTCTTGTACAAACCGATAAACGGAAAAAGTGACAGAGAGATAGGTGAAGAGAGACAGTCTTATATACTAACATATAGTCATATACATAAACACATTAGAAAAAAAAAACGCTAGAAATTTCGATTCAGAATTACATTACCGTGCGTTTATGTGGAATAATTAATTGTGCATAATTTTGCCTCGTTTGAAGAAAATTATCTGACAAACCAGACTTGACAAATAATAGAAAAAATTGGCCACAAAATTAAATTTTATACACGCTTCATTGCTTTCATTTACTCAGGTGTAAAATTTCCGTTAAGAAAATTGGAGATACTTATATTGAGAAAAGATTTTAGATAGATACTACAATCCTTCTTAGATCCTATATTATACAAATAGTAAGTTTTGCCAAAAACTGTAATGAGGTAGAACAGGCCCATCTCCAGGGTGTTTTAAGTGGGAGAGAGCGGCTTTTGAGTCGTGGGGGTGGGGGACCGTCAAAATTAGAACACTAAAATCTGTTTACATCAATTTCACAAGGGGAGATTGTGATTTTCCCAGCGGGTGGCGAGTAGCACCCCTGGCATCTAGTCTAAGCCTTATAATACTGAAGACCTAGAGTTACAACTAATGCGCGCACACACACACACACACACACACACACACACACACACACACACACACACACACACACACACACACACACACACACACACACATATTTCATTGACAAAGATTTATTTCGTTTTATTAAGCAAATTTTCTATTTAATAAGCGAACGAACTTTTTGGCCAAGCCATTATATATATATATATATATATATATATATATATATATATATATATATATATATATGTAAAAATGTAAATGGATATAGATCCGACAGAATGAAGAAAATTTGAAAAAACAAACCAAAATTCCTTAAATGCAATTATGTTGTTTAAAATGAATAAAATGTCGACGTCTGACGTTTCGGTTTAATAAACCTTCTTCAAGACAATATTCATTAAAATACAATTCAATTCAATTTGACAAAGACGGTGGACATAAAAAACAAGTCTTATCCAAAACAGATAACTGAAAATTTTTAAAATGATCAGCTTTCCGTTTAGCATGGTCACGTTGTCGTCACATGGGCGACGCTTTCAAAACGTATTCCTAAAATTTTTTGATTATTTTGAATGAAAAAGAAAATGAAAAGAATTCTATTAGGATCTAAAATTTTATATATATATATATATATATATATATATATATATACGCACATTTCATTGAATACGACAGACAAGGTGCTTTTATTTAGTTTTTTATACAATTTCTCATGTGATCTATTTTTTTTCTTTTCGGATGATAAATTATATAAAAACTGTCCAAATGTTCTTTTAATCGAGCGCTTTCGGCTATACATTTAGCCATTTTCAAGGATTAAATATTTTAACTGTTAAATAAGAAATAGTTTGTTGTATATATTTTTGATAAAATGTTTTCATTTTTCAAAACACGGTCAAGATATTTCTCGCGCCAACTGATTTCTCCAGGAACTCTTGTGGCATGAAAGACATAACTCCTTGTATTCTCCCTTCAAGTTCTTCCAAAGTCTTAGTTTGGTACAGTAGACTTCTTCCTTTAATCAACGCCAAAGAAAAAAGTCACAGGATTCCTGGATGGCTACTCATACTTAAAATAGAGTTACTTTTCAATCACCCTATATATATATATATATATATATATATATATATATATATATATATATATACATAGCTGGTCACTCGTATTCGAGGATATCTGTTTACTGGGGAGGCTAGCCAATCCTTATTGCAGACGCTTGCTCAGGCATATTTGTGTCTGTTCAACACCCACAGAGCCTACCTGTGGTTTATACTGTAACTCGGCTGAGCAGACCTTAATTACATTTTCTGGGAAAGAGCGTGTTATCTTGCGTGATCAACAATTTGAACAAGGCCAGCACGTTCAAACCCTCGGTCACGATGACTTGTGACTTCGTGCTATGTATATATATATATATATATATATATATGTGTGTGTGTGTGTGTGTGTGTGTGTGTGTGTGTGTGTGTGTGCGCGCTGTGTGTGCGCAGTGTGCGCGCATAAATCCTTAATTATGACCGATTTCAAAATGTTATCGCTCCTTAGGATCAGATTACGGAACATTTGATTTGGTTTGGTTTGTTTAACGACATATCAACCGCAATGGGTCATTTAATGCCGACAAAACTTTTATTATTAGTAATATTTTTTTCCAAAAAGTATTACTGATAATATTTTTTTCAAAAAAGTATAGCTTATAATAATTTTTTTTTTCAAAAATGTGTTTTGACCCCAGTTTGGAGGTTAACTATTTGCCCGTAGCTGGGACCCTGACAGGTGCTACTACCCAGGGTCAGGGAGGACCTGGGAACAACAGCAATTAAGGACTGGTTCCACGCTCCTCAAAACGTCCTAATCAGAGACTTTGCTGTCGGACGTAGTTTATCGATTTACGCAGGACATGAATGTCCTACCTAGACGAGATTACGGAAAGCCGACGCCACGAAACATTTAGTCGGTCATAGATAAGTATTATGAACTTTTACTTATCAATAATAATAATAATAATAATAATAATAATAATAATAATTGTTCTAGTTCTCTATTGAGCACACTTATTGCCCAAATTCTGCTTATCTTGGCACATGTGAAATTGCATAATTTTACGTGTGTGTATATATATTTATATATATATATATATATATATATATATATATATATATATATATAAGGTGGTTGTGTGTGTCTATTTGTTCCTATACACTCGTGAGGTTAGAGGCGCAAAATGCCGTGAAAGTGTAATAAAGAAAAATATTTCTTGCCTTTCACCAACTCTCTCTTATGGTTAATATGGTATTTACTCGACCCACCACCACCACCACCACACGACGTCGCGTTGGGACACAAGGTCTGTTTAATGTGGGGAGCCCGAACGCGTACACCCGGGCTAGGAACAATCACCGAGCCTCTAGACGCGAGTACCGATCCCTCTCTCTAGTGCAATGAGAGGGCGCAGCCTCGGGCAGCTATTCCCCACCCACGGCTGGGAACCTCTCAGTATAATTTTCCTCAATTGAGACTCTGTCCTTCGACGGAGCCACCCCTGGTTTCTCTCTGACCGAAGACAGAGACGATATTCAGTCCCCCCCCCCACGAGTGTGTCATGTGGCACAAGGCCTTTTTAACGTGGGTATTCCGAGCCCGTGGGCTCGGCCCAAAATATGCCCATTGAACCCGCATAAACGGGTTCAGGGCCGGTCTACCTCCCCGAAGGAGACTCCGCCCTTCGGCGTAGCCTCCTTCGGGTTCCTCCCGTCCGTAGGAAGAGAGTTTAACCGAACAGTCGGTTCAGAGTTGAACGACTGACCGAAGACAGAGACGCAACGGAGATATGATAAATAAACATTACAAACTACTTTATAATAATTTTCACACTCTTATGGTTAATATTGTTGGCTATATATAACACACATTATTCGATTATATATTAACACATTATATATTATTTGATTATATATTAACACCCATTATCATACAACATAGAAAGAGAATCGGAGATAAATGTGATATTTATTATTATTTATTTATCTAATCTA
Source organism: Acanthosepion pharaonis (assembly GCA_903632075.3). Lineage (NCBI taxonomy): Eukaryota > Metazoa > Mollusca > Cephalopoda > Sepiida > Sepiidae > Acanthosepion > Acanthosepion pharaonis. The sequence goes on along the minus strand of CAHIKZ030003380.1, from coordinate 2,413,292 downwards.
TTTATTTTTATTCATTTATTGAGTTATGCAGAAACTGAGTTGTGTGCTTTTAGATATTGATGCTCATTGCTTACATATATTTTTTTCGTTATTCCTGATTACGTCATGATAGATAATCCGAGAGTTAAACTCTTCAAATATCTACCCCCAAATAAAATAGCCAGTGCAATGTGGAAGTGAGGCCTGGGGAATGAATGTTAAGCGCTTCCAGTAAGACAAGAAGTTAAAAATTCTCGACTTAGTACGAAAATAAATCGTATACAGAAATTGCTAAGATCTATACTAAAAATGACTATTTTATGCGTTATATAATTTGTATTGCAGTATATTGTTATAATTCTTCTGTTTTATTATTACTTATTGTTGGTGATCTCTTACTGGGCCTAATAAGATCTACAGTAGAAATGGCTCTTCTATCCCTCATATAACGTCTATTGCAGTATATTTGTTGGAGTTAGCTCCTCTTTAATTCCCAAATTGTCACTAGGGGTCATTCTCCCTATACTATAAATACTGGACGACTTCTCGCCTCATTCTCTTTTTCATTTCTTCATTTCAACGACTACAATGTAGAAGATCCGAGTTTTCCCATTTGTGGGAGACGCCATGAACATTATACACACATACACGTACGTACGAACATTCACCAAAATACGAACATTTACCAAAAAAAAAAAAAAAAAAAAAACAGACAAAAACGTTCACACACACAAATATCATTGTCTATTGTCCATTGTAAAATTGTTTTGTTTATATATTTGTTTATCGGTTTTGTTTGTCTTCTTTGTATCTTCAATTGGACTTAACTTGAGTCCGGCCATTTTCTTGTAGTTGGACCTTTTAATATTCTACCAGGAGTTACACATGTGTTTCTAATACAACAACAACAGTACTCTACATATTGTTATAATTCTTCTATTTTATTATTATTTATTGTTAGTGATTTTTTACTAAGCCTTAGAAGATCTACAGTAAAAATGAATCTTGTATCCGTTACGTAATTTGTATTACAGTATATTGTTATAATTCTCCTATTTTATTATTAGCTATTGTTGCTAATCTCTTCGTGTGTCTACTAAGACCTAAGGTAAGAATGTTTTGTAGAGTAGGACTCTATGTACTTCCTGCTCTTCCTTACTATTGTTACAATGGCCTACCCCTACTTATAAATATGGTAAATAGCCACATTTGAGTTGCGTGTGATTTACCCAAATATTTCTGTTCTGTGAGCATTTAAGAAAACTTTTCTTCTTTTTTTCCCCTACGTAGTCTTCTGTTCCTTCCTCAGTCTCTCTAACTACGACCCTTCTACTTACTCGGCTATTTTGAACAAAGACGACCTCACAACAGAATAAATCTTCTATCAGTCAAATCTAGTGGGAAAACAGTCAAGTATCTTTGAGAGTTCTTCGAACGGCCATTATATGTAATATAAGTTTTAAAATACTTTTATAATTATTTAAATGTTATGTCTTTTGATTTCTTCCATGAAAGCGTTTAATTTAATTTATTTTTTCCATGAATTTTATCTTTAAAATTAAGTGTGCGTGTTATATACGAGAATGCATTATACAACGTAAAATACGTTAACTGCATTCCGCCCAGTATCTGCCTGATTTTTCCCTCTTATCCTGATTATATATCCCTCTTAGCTTGATTATATATCACTCTTAGCCTCTTTGTATATTCTTCTTAGCCTCTGTATATATCCTTCTTATCAATCTGTATCAGACACCTATTTCTTAATCTTTTTTTTTTTAATCATTTCACCCCAAGCAATACGAATGTGCCACTAAGACGGAAGTGGAAGAGAATGAGAAGACTTTTGTGAGGGGAAAGCATAATAAAGGAACAGGTCTCAGGAAGTCAGGAGATTGTGATTAAAGTGGCATTTAAATTTTTGAAGATTGTAGTTGACAGGGAAGCAAGAAATCAGAAGGGAGATCCACAGGCGAGAAGTGAATGGGAACTATTAGAATAGAGGTGATGGTTGCAACTAGTTAGTTCAACAGTAAAACAGAGAGACCCAGTTGTTTAAATTCATGCTATCTGGTCACTAAGGCAAAAAGCTCATCAGAATAATTCTTGTTAAAATATTTGTAGAATAGATATAGGGAAGTCACACAAGGTCGGTGAGAAAGCGACTGATGTCGAGATGCCAAGTCAAGAACATTACAGACCGTTTCTTTGGATTTTATTAAAAATCTCGAGATTTATAGTCGGAGTATCAGAGTAGATGTGGCAGCAGTAATCAATGCACGGAGGAATGGTAAATTTCTAAATGTGCAAGAGGAATTCTGATGGAAAGAATTTTCTGGTATAACAGTGAACCAACTTTCCTAGCTGTAGACCTAGCATTTGATTCAGTATAATCACCCCACAGAAGAACTCGACGAGATATAACTGAATTTTTGTTCTTCTAATCATTTCACCCCCATGCAAACCGACAATACCCCAAAGACGCGGGTGGTTACAAGGAGTAATGAAGAACGAGAAGACTTTAATTAGGAGAAAGGACAGTAAAAGAACAGGTTTCAGGAAGACAGAAGTTTGACTTTCCATTTAAAGTTTTGAAGATTGTAGTTGAAAGGGAAACAAGAAATCAGAAGGAAGTTCCACAGGCGATAAGTGAATGAAAATTATAAGAATAGAACCGACGGTTACATCTCGCTATTTCAACGGTAAAAGGATGAGACCGAATTGCCAATCTAGTAGTACGCTTAAATTTTTGAAACCGAGGTACCAAGAAGATCTGATTAAAATAAATGCCATGAATATATATATATATATATATATATATATATATATATATATATATATATATATATATTATATACATTTTATGTTTAACATTCTTTTTATAGATACAAAAATTTAAGTAAATGTCATATATCCGTATAGGATACAGGTTCGAATCCTGTCGGAGGACGAATATTTTCTATGAAAATTTCTCGGACATTCAGGCCGGTAAATGTTGTTTAATACTGTTTATTATAAACAGAGCATTTACTTAAATATTTGTATCTATAAAAAGAATGTTAAACATAAAAATGTCTTAAAATAATTGTCGGACTTTGTCCATTTAATATATATATATATATATTGTTTTGATTTACAGCATATAAACTTCAATGAGTTATTTAATGCCGACAAGATTTTTACTGCTGGTAATATTTTTTTTCAAAAATGTATTGCTGGCAATTTTTCTTTTTCCAAAAATGTATTGCTGGTATTAAAACCTATTTTTACACTTTCGTAGTGTTTTCAACCCCGGTTTGGGGGTTAACTGTTTGCCTATAGCTCGGACCCTAACAGGTGCTACCACCACGGGTCAGGGGGCACATAGGAACACCAGCAATTAAGAGGTGGTTCCACGCTCCTCAAAACCTCCTGATCAGAGGCCTTGCTGCCGGATGTAGTTTATCGTCATACCCAGGACGTGAAAATATATATAGAAAAGACAGTGGGAATCCACATCACGGCGATGGGAGAGTGACTGAAGTCGAGATGCCAGGTGAAGATCGATAGCATTACAGACACTTGTTTGGATTTTGTCGAGAATCTCGTGATATATAGCAAGAGCACAAAATCCGATTTGACGGCAATATTCAATGCACGGACGAATGGTAGATTTATAAATGTGTAAAATAAATTCTGACAAGAAAAGCTGTTTGGAGCAATACGGTGAACTAATGGCATATTATCTTTTGGGGGTGAAACGATCTTAAAAAGAAAAGAATCACGGAAGGTCTTTTGAAAGGATTCGGCAACACGTTCAAGCAGGATAAAATGTGCATTTTTAACATCAGGTGATTTGACAAGATTACCGATCAGAATTGTGTTAAAGTACAGAACAAAATTCTATTATCAGGAAGATATTGCAGAGGAAGTTATATTAGATAGGATACCCCCCACCCAGGAAACCAGCAGGACTGGTGCAATGCTCTCGTGCCTCGACCCACAAATCTATGATACGCCCCCTCCACTCTACTACATCTCAGTTTTCATCAGGTAGTATTCATATAAAATATAAATCTTTTTGAAATCTAATTATGTACAGTAATGGATCAGATGCAATATAAGTGAACAATTCAACTAGAAAAAATGAAAATAAATACAATGTATCTAAATACAAATTAGAGACATATCATAATAGATCATTCTCTGTTAAATAAATCAACAATGTTTTGCGGTAATTTTTAGCGTCAACTCGAGATTTTTCCTGTTAAAAAGTTGAATAATTTTAACACATTCAACATTATGAATAAATATAGTGAATTATATATAAGTGTATTTTCAAGACTTAACATAAGCAAAACATATTCACGGATTTGGACGAAAACAAAATGGCTACAGAATGACGTCAAAATTCGCCAATTTTTTTCATCCTTTAATAGTCAGTTGTACTTTGTTTTAATTTGTAACTTATATAAATTATAAATAAATTGATTATTTAAATTTCATTTTTCTTTCTTTCTTTTCTTTTTTCTTTTGTCTTTCTTTTCTTTTTTCTTTTTTTCTTTTGTCTTTCTTTTCTTTTTTGTCTTTCTTTCTTTTTGTCTTTTTTTCTTTTTTTCTTTTCTTTCTTTTTTTTTTTTCTTTCTTTTTCTTTTTTTCTTTCTTTCTTTTTGTCTTTCTTTTCTTTTTCTTTCTTTTCTTTTTGTTTTCCTTTTGTCTTTCTTTTCTTTTGTCTTTCTTTTCTTTTTGTCTTTTTTTTCTTTTTTCTTTTTTCTTTCTTTTCTTTTTGTCTTTCTTTTCTTTTTTGTCTTTCTTTTTTCTTTCTTTTGTCTTTTTTTTCTTTCTTTTCTTTTTCTTTCTTTTCTTTTTGTTTTTTTTTTCTTTTGTCTTTCTTTTTTTCTTTTTCTTTTTTTTTTTTTTTTTCTTTTTTTTCTTTTTTCTTTCTTTTTCTTTTTGTCTTTCTTTTTTTGTCTTTCTTTTTTTTTTCTTTCTTTTCTTTTTTTTTTTTTTTTTCTTTTCTTTTTTTTTTTTTTTTTCTTTTTGTCTTTCTTTTCTTTTTTCTTTTTTTTTTTTGTCTTTCTTTTTCTTTTCTTTTTTTTTTTTTCTTTTCTTTTTTTTTTTCTTTCTTTTTTTTTGTCTTTCTTTTCTTTTTTTTCTTTTCTTTTTCTTTCTTTTCTTTTTTTCTTTTTTTGTCTTTTTTTTTTGTCTTTCTTTTTTTTTCTTTTTTTTTTTTTTTTTCTTTTTTTTTTTCTTTTTTTTTTTGTCTTTCTTTTCTTTTGTCTTTCTTTTCTTTTCCTTTCTTTTCTTTTTTCTTTCTTTTCTTTTTGTCTTTCTTTTCTTTTTGTCTTTCTTTTCTTTTTTCTTTCTTTTCTTTTTGTCTTTCTTTTCTTTTTTCTTTCTTTTTTTTGTCTTTCTTTTCTTTTTTCTTTTTTTTCTTTTTTTTTTTTTTTTTTTTCTTTCTTTTCTTTTGTCTTTCTTTTCTTTTTTCTTTCTTTTCTTTTTTCTTTTTTCTTTTCTTTTTGTCTTTCTTTTCTTTTTGTCTTTCTTTTCTTTTTGTCTTTCTTTTCTTTTTGTCTTTCTTTTCTTTTTGTCTTTTTTTTCTTTTTGTCTTTCTTTTCTTTTTGCCTTTTTTTTCTTTTTGTCTTTCTTTTCTTTTTGTCTTTTGTTATCTCCAGAGTCTGTAGAGATATTCATAATAAATTTCTGATGCATCTGGTTATGTAAAATTGCTTATTAACTTCAATGAAGAAATGGTTTCAGGACCGGTGCAAGGGTCTTGTGCTTCTCATCCCGAATCTATATTATTCTAACCTAATTATGTACAATAATGGATCCTATGCAATATAGGTAAACAATTCAAATAGAAAAATTGAAAATAAATACAATATATCTAAATACAGGTATGATCATTCCATCTTAATGTTTTGCGACAATTTTTTTGCATCAACTTGGTTTTTTTTTTTTTTTTTGTTAAAATGTTCAATAATTTTAACACATTCAATACTATGGATAAAAAATAGTGAATTTTATAGAGCGTTTTTTGGAGACTTTGCATGAGTAAAACAAATTCATGGATTTAGACTGAAAACAAAAAAGACCCCAAAATGACATCAAAATCGACGAAAATTTTTCGTTCTTTAATAGTCACTTCTGCTTAGTTTAATTTGTAACGTATAGTATAGATTTTCAAAGCGTAGCTTAGATGTGGCACAAGGCCGAAAGCATGGGGCATCCAGTGAGGATCGAACTCACTTTTCAGTAGTAACAGATCTAGCAAGACAAGCTTGCTAACCATTACACCACGCCGAGGTACCCAAAATTAATAGTGATTTTCTAAGCCCGGCTTAGATGTGTCACAAGGCCGAAAATATGGGGCACCCAGTGAGGATCGAACTCACTACTCAGTCGTAATTGATCTAGCGAGACAAGCTTTCTAACCATTACACCACGCCGAGGTGTCCAACGTATAGTATAACGTATGTAGGTAGAAAAAAAATCAAATGTTGACAACATAGTAAGTGTAACAAAGCACTACCCTCGTCCGCCAATCAGATTTTGCCCCCTTACCGGCCGGTGAGTTTGTCGCTAGTATGCGCCGGCTCTGTATATATATTGGAATTGTGATGAAATGCAGGAAATGGGCCTATTATCAAGTAGATATTGCAGAGGAAGTGGGGTTGGATAGGACCCCACCCCAGGAAACCAGAATCCAACATAACCCGCCAAGTCCTGACCTGGAATCCACAAGGTGGAAAGGGAGAGAGGACGGCCAAGAAACACCTGGTAGTGTGACACTGAGAAAGAATGAAAGAGAAACAATTGAACAGAAACAACGAGGACGGCCCAGAATTGATGTTTTGGAGGACTGACCTCGATGGCCTTTACTCCTCTGGGAGCGAAAGTAAATAATAATAATAGTAATGAGTAGTCGTTAATAGAATTTGAATAACTATTTATTTCATTAAATGGAAATACGTAAAAAAAAAAAAAAAAACAGAAAAAAGTCTATTTTCGAATTGTATCAAAGAGAAGGTACTAGTAGTTTCGACCGTTACATCGATCATCATCAGTGAGGAGGCATAGAAAAATGGCCAAACTTCAACCTTCGTGCTCGTAAAAACAACGGAGTCTCAAAAGGACGGCTTTTTCCATCATACCGCTATTATTTTAACTACCTTCACTCCTCGACAATGTTTTTTTCTTTTTTTTTTTTTTTTTAAGCGATGATTAGAATTGTTATAAAATCTAAACATATGACAGTAAATGTATATATTTTCTTTGTTTTTAAGAATTGACAACTGTTTCGAGTTGAAGGCGTCTCATCTTCAACAACCTTATACATATCTCTTATTAATGTTCGTTTTCTTTAATTTATTCTTAATATTCTTAATTTATTTCTTTATTTACAAAATCTGCTCACCTTAAATACATTCTCCTGCGGTAATTTAGTGCACATCGGTTTAGCTAAGCGTAAACAATTTTGATTATTACTCATGATATACATATATATATATAATATATATATATATATATATATAGAGAGAGAGAGAGAGAGAGAGAGATAGATAGATAGATAGATAGATAGATACCTCCATGCAGTTTCGATACCTTGGTTTAAAATGAATAATTTTTATAAATGAAAAAGTTTTCTTGAAGCTTACGTTTTAGCTTTAATTGAAAGCTAAATGATTCAATTTACTAATTTCAGTAAGCAAAATACCCTGGTGTGTTTCAAACAGAAATTATATTGATTGGAATCTCAATTTTTGGGTCGCTTTCAAAAAATCATTTAAATTCGGCCATCTTGACACATTTGTAAACAAAATTTAATTCTCGATTTTCAAAAAATTTCCAAAAATAAAATATATATTTGTGACACATTTATAAAAAAAAAAGTCAGAATTAAGAAATATTCTTGTGGTCATGTCTGGATTAACCAACTGACCTTAGGTCTACCCCCACTATTTAACTTTCAAAGGGGTTAATGATTTGTTTTCAAATTTCCAAAATAGATCATTTTTTTATCATATTATCTCCCATCGCTCGAAGAGGAACCATTATAGTTCCGAAACATGAAAGTTTTTGTGTAGCGATGTAAAATGTTTTTATTGTAATTTATAATAAATTATATATATATATATATATATAGATGTGTGTGTGTGTGTGTGTGTGTGTGTGTGTGTGTGTGTGTGTGTGTGTGTGTGTGTGTGTGTGTGTGTGTTAATTTCAGTCATAAGTAATGTCCATTTGTGGGACAAATTGTAATGGCGGATCTATCATTCTAACTACTAATCATACTTCGCAGTTAAATGGAGTACACAGATAGATAGATAGATAGATAGATAGATCATGAACAGAATGAGATAGATAGATAGATAGATAGATAGATCATGAACAGAATGAGATAGATAGATAGATAGATAGATAGATAGATAGATAGATAGATAGATAGATAGATAGATAATGCACTAAATAGATAGAAATACATTGAAATGTATACATAAAGAGAAGGGGAACATGTTTAAATAGATAGATAAACAGATAGATTTGGTTGAGACATAAATACTTTCAGTTTTGGGAAACCAGTTGTAGTGACGAATGTATCATCTTAACTACTAATTATACGAGGCAGTTACTTAAAAATAAATGTGGAATTCATTAACATATACGTTAGATTTGCACGGCTGTGGGAGCGTACATAGTGGATAAAAGAAAAAATTCTTTTTTATCAAATTTGTTTACGTACATATTTTTTTAATCGGTATCACCCTAAGCAAGGCTGTAATGCCACTAAAACACAAGGGGACGACAGGGTGTGGAAGAATTAGGAATAGAAACAATAATAATGATCAGAAAGAAAAGAGAACAACCAGGAGGACAGTAGAGAGCGATTGACATTGCATTTAAATTTTTGCAGATTAAACTTGGCCGGAAAGCATGGAGCCGGAAGAAAGTTCCACAAGCGACGCCGGTCTAGTGCTACGCTTAAAAAAATCTCTAGGCACCATAGCAAAGAGCTCATACGAAAAATTGACATCAAAGTATTTATAGAAAAAAAAAACAGGGAGGCAAATTTACGGCGTTGGGAAAGTGACTGAAGCAGAACCGCTAGATCAGTTTTTTAATAACGTGTATTGCATATATATATATATATATATATATATATATATATATATATATATATATATATATACATAATATGTTATATTAATTGCACAACTCTGAGTTTCATGCCGAAGCAATTTTCAAGTGCTGGAATTACTGTATTTATTTTTATTTATATTTTTGGTTGACTAAGGGTTTTCCAAAAATTTTCTGTTTCACGCGAGATATATTATTGGTGGGGTGGAATATTATTGGAGTTAAAATATATAAATGAATTGTAGTTTAACTTTGAATTTCAGTCTAAGCCCAAATTAACATTTAAGATTGAAACTAATGTTGAAAATAAAAAATACAAATTCTAAATTAGAGAGACGCTGGTTTTGAAAACGTTAGGAAATCAAGGGGGACAACTCTGTTTTTTCCAAAAATCAAGAGAGTAATTGACAATAATATTACTAAACTAACTAAAACTAATGATATTAAAGTGCCGGGAATGGAGACTTTGATCATAGTCAAAGCGAGAGAGAAGATTCATGAGTAAACAATTTCATGATTTTTTACGGGTACTAACCTAGTTAAGATTAGAGCGACTTATTCCCCTTTTCTTCCGTTCTTATTTCTTTATATCGCTTTCTCAATCCTGTTGTCTTTCTCTTTACAGAAATGTTCATCTGTGCAGATAACTATAACACTTACAGTCATTTTCTTTTTTTCTTTTCTTTCTTTTTTTTTCTTTTTTTTTTTTTTTTTTTGCATTAACCTTCTTTACACACGATGAGGCTATCGGTGATCCTTTCTGGTAATCAATCCAAGCGTCTGTTCATACGAATGGATCTCACAGTCGACCTGCTAATTTATATCCATTGATTTATCCAACCGTTATATATTCACTCATCGACCTTCCAGTTTGTTTGCTTGTATCACCGCCTCTCTTTATAAATCAATTAATCAATAAATAACAATCTCAAAAGATCAATCTTAATCGATTTTCCATCTCAGTCTATTTCTTGTTTTTCTATCGGAGTCTTTTCATGACTCAGCCTGTTCGTATCTATCTCAGTCTATTCATATCTATCTATCTATCTATCTATCTATCTATCTATCTATCTATCTATCTATCTCATTCAGTTTATCTATCTATCTATCTATCTATCTTTTTCATTCTGTTCATATCTATCTACCTATCTTATTCTGCGTTCATATATATCTTTCTCATACTGTTCATATCTATCTATCTGTCTATTTTATTCTGTTCACGGCTATTTTATTCGGTTCATATGTATCTATCTGTGTTTGTATCTATTTATATATCTATCTCAGTCTATTCATATATATACCTATCAATATATATATATATATATATATTATATCATGGTTGTTCTTCGGATCAACCATGATATATGATATCATATGGACACTGAGGTCAACGCAAAGTAACGATAGTCGGACAGATAGATAGATAGATAGATAGATAGATAGATAGATAGATAGATAGATAGATAGAAATCTCCTGACGAGTGGTGTGGGGTGAATGAAAAAGATTTGTCTACGAAACTTTGCAACTCTAGAATCAGGGTACTAAATATAATATTAATCAGCTAAGTTGAAAATTTTATATTTATGTTAATTCTATATAGATAGATCATGAACAAACGGGAGATACATAGATAGATAATGATAGATAGATAGATAGATAGATAGATGAATAGATAGATCATGAACAGATAGA
>CAHIKZ030003380.1:2305000-2400000 GCA_903632075.3 Acanthosepion pharaonis | reverse complement strand
TTGTGTAGCGATTTCAAAATGTTTCCATTATAATCTCTTATCATAAAAAGATAATATAATATATTGGTCTACTTTTGTATAGAGCACTTTTAAGTGTAAATTCTACGAACAGTGGATTTTTACTCCATCCGTTATCTCATTGGGATATATATATATATATATATATATATATATATATATATATATATATATATATATATATATATATATATATATATATATATATACAAATGAGATAAAAGACATATATATATATATATATATATATATATATATATATCATTAATTGCTTCGCGTTGAATCTTATATTCATTTATTTTATCTTTTCCTTTTTTTGGTTAATTTCCGTTTGTTTGAAATACACAATATTGAGGTTTGTTTATTTTTTTAAAGATAATCGAAAATGAAAAAAAGATTCAACGTATGACGAAATGTCCATCAACACTCGAGTGAGCAGTTTGCCCATTTATTCACGGAATGTATTGCGTATTACATCATATATTAATATACGCTCAAAGATCAAACACCATAGTAAATAATCACTTTTGTACCGTTACACTAAATATGAAATATATAATGGTATATCAGAGAATATTAAGAAGGAAAAAAAACACGGCCTTACCTCGTTTCTTTTTATTCCTTACCTTATCAAATTCTGATTAATATGAAGCTGGACAAAGGAACTTCATAATTGCCTTTTGAGCCATAAGTGTTCGGGGAATTTGGATAGAAAATCAAATATGGCGACAAATGCAGTGCATCAAACATCAGAACTGCACACGCACGAGATCTTTGCGATAAATTCTGAACTTTCTGCCGGGTCACTTATTTTGCTTTACATATTTTACTCTATTTTGACACCTTAAATTTACAATAATCATACCCAGCGTCTTCAGTCCCATGACCGGTCGTGGTCACAGGGTCGATGCACAGCTGACCACCTGACCAGTTCCCTCCACATATCTGTGTCGAAAGCCAGAGAAGTATTTATCCATGCGTGGCGTGTGTTGGTCAAGTAGACATGATGGGACCCATAACATTTCCAGGTCAACCCACAGCTCACCTTAATCATGGACCATTGATTCCATCGATGGTCTCATCGAACGATTCTGTCATCGTCTCACTGGCTAAATACAGGGCTATGGAGCCCTTTACATCTTATTATTAACAGGACTTGTTTTTAATTCTGCTGGGTGTCTAGTCACCAGAACCCGTGACAGTGAACAATTCTCATGACATAACAAGAATTTTTTCAATGCTGAAGAGAATGTTATTTATTTAATTTAACATACACACAAACACACAGGCGTCCTGGGTATGACGATAAACTACGTCCAACAGCAAGGCGTCTGATCAGGAGGTTTTGAGGAGCGTGGAACCACCACTTAATTAATGGTGTTCCCAGGTCCACCCTGACCCGGGGTGATAACCCCTGTTAGGGTCCCACCTATGGGCAAATAGTTAACCCCTAAACTGGGTTCAAAACACTATGAAAGTGTAAAAATAGGTTTTAATACGAGAAAAAACATTAAAAAAAAAACATTATTACCAGCAATAAAGAAAAAAATATTGCCAAATATAGATTTTTGAACGAAGAAATATTACCAGCAACAAAAATTTTGTTGGCATTAGATAACCCATTGAGGTTGATATTCCGTAAAACAAAACAAAACAAAACAAACCACACACACACACACACACACACACACACACACACACACACACACACACACACACACACACAGTGCTGTTCGATAACAGTGACTCACCAGATGTTTTTTACTTAAAATTTTTTTCGCCTATTGTTTTTGGGGGTCAAACTAATTTTTAATCTTACTGATATAAAGACCCCTTCCCGACCACCTAGTAAAAAAGTTTATTCACCCTAAGGTATTCTATTGATAATTATAAATTTGGATATGAATGAGATTTAGGGGAAAACTCTGTGCCAAAATAAATGACACACTTATTTCCTGCAACTAGTAATGCAATAGAAACGTAACCGAACAGCTTTAAATGAAGAATAATAGAGGTATAGTTTATTTATAATAGGTAATATAGTTCGAAATATTTAATAATCTATGGGTCCTCCTTTATTTTGAATAACCTTTTCAACCCTTTTTGGCATTGACTTGATTAGGTTCTGGCAAATCTCATCTCCAAGCATTGAATTCCATTCGGATATGAAATTCACAATCAAATCCTCTTTGTTGCTCAACTGCTTTCTCGAGAGCCTGTACTTTATAATGTTCCATAAGTTTTCTATGGGGTTGAGGTCAGGAGATTGGGGCGCCCATATCATAACACTCACCTGCTTCTCATCAAAGTATTCCTTCATCAATTTTGATTTGTGACAGGGAGCATTATCCTGCATAAAAATGAGCTTGGTGGGGTCGATTTGCACCCTTTCAGCAGAAGGGAGCAGACAAGACTCTAAAATTCTCTTGTACTGCTCGCTCCTGAGGGTCTTTTCAATAGGTTTTATGAAACCAGTTCCATGAAAAGAAAAGCATCCCCAGAACATTTTACTGAACGGATGCTTGACAGTACTTACTGCTAAATTCAAAGAACTTTCAAAGCTTCTTCTTTAGATTTTAGATCGCTTATCCTTTGAATTTAGCTTAACTTCCGTTTGATCGGAGAAGAGAACATTTAGTAAAAAAAATCAGGTGACTCACTTTTATCGAATAGCACTGTATATATACATACATACCTTTCTTTTGCAGATACTTTATGACTGCACATGCCACTGTTTTGTCCATTTTTAGATTCTCAACTTTCATGTACCTCACCTGCACAGAAATTGAGACAGAAATTCGAATTAGTTTTTCTAGTTTTAGAAGAAGAGGTAGCGTATTGTCACAAGCAAAATGTTCAGTTATGGCTCTTCTTTTTGGGTGAGGCTTAGAACTTTTTGAACGACCCTGCTATATATCTATATGAAGGTAAAATGCAAAGATTTATTTTAAAAAAAAGAAGTTTATTTGTACACCCAGAAAAAAAGTATCGTTGAAAAAATAATGACGTAATATTTTCAAATTTAAAACTAAGAACATTCGATAATATTTGAAAACCTTTCAACGTTATGGAAAGGAAAAAATATGGAGGATACTAAGTAATATAATTACTGTTAATGTCATTAAGTGAAAATAAATTATTATTATTATTATTATTATTGTTGATGTTGATGATGTTGTTGTTGGTAGAGAACAGCACGCCAACAAAGTCACTATGGGTATAAATATAAGAAGCCTGTGCGGATCTATTACGCACGAACATACAAAAATACAAAATCATATACAACGCCAAGCATTCATTGTTTAATAAATCATATTTATTAATAAAAACCCAGGTTGTGTGTGTCTGTACGTTTATATATTGGATCGGATTCCCTACATTTTTCAACCGATTTCAACAAAACTTCACAGGACTGCGTAAAATTACCTTGCGGTGGTTCTGACAGCGCCAAAAATTGGAAAAATACAATTGTTTTTGCACGAAATCAATTTGAAAACACGATTAACAGGCATCACGAAAATGAAAGGGGGACAACTCATATCGAGTTATACTTATTATAAAAACCAGGTTGTGTGTGTGTGTGTGTGTTCGTTTATATATGGGATCGGATTTCCTACATTTTTCAACCGATTTCAACAAAACTTCACTTTTTTTTGGCAGGTGGTGTTTCTTATTGTTTTGCACACTTTTTTCTTTAGTTTTACATTCAGAATGCTTTAAAAATTCCATTTACAAGACAATTGTTTATAATAAAATTCTATTCAATCGGTAGACTCATAACGATTGAAAACAACGTTTTTGTTTGAGTTTGGGTTTGACCAATTCGTAAAAAAAAAAAAAACTAATTAAGACATGCGTGTCCGTCAACCTTAAACAATAATCTTTGTCAATTTTATTTTTCAGTTTTTATGATGGTCGATACTTGATCTATCTCTTACTGTTACATCCCCGAGCAACGCCGGGCTCTACTGCTAGTCACTTATACATTTTCTACAGACAATTTACAAATCACAGCAATGCGACAATTTTGTAGTCGCTCTATTTTTAAGTAGTCAAGTTTGTGCACTTTTGGGAGAAGCGGATCCCAGAAGCTTTCTTAAGTCTCCCCAAAGCTCGCTGATTGGTCGATGCCAACCAATCGGATCGTTTTCACGTGAAGAATAATTTTTCCCGCGCAACGTTTTGCAGCCTATAGTCGCTTATTTAAGCCAAGATTTTTCTAATCCCAGTTAGTGAGAATTCAACTGCCAAATTAATCCACGACAGTTGAAACCATTCGCCAACTTTCTCACTCACACACACCACTCACATGCTGAATATACCTTGTACACACTCACATAAACTCTTCTTACATAGCAATATCTTTCGAGAACAATCATTACAAGAGACTCTCATGAATATTCTTCCAGAGATCTTTGAACCAAATAACTATTTCTCATTGATCAGTAAAATAACAGTTAAAGAAAGGCAACTCTTGGTTAATTCAACCTTACTTAAATGCATGCTTTCCTTCACATCGTTGTTTGATATTGTACATCTTGTTAAATATATATTTTTTGTGTAACAATGTCTTTTGGTTATCCTTTTTGTGTGAACCTTGTTTCCTAATCTAAAGTTAAATTAATATGGTGAAGTCCGCCACAAGCCTAATACAAAATTCATGGATATACAAATAAAAGAATACTAATATGATGCATACAGATATGAAAATACAAGGAACCTAATAAATACAACGAACCTAATAAAATGCACACAAATATACAACTATAAGAAACCCAACAAAATGCACACAAATATGCAACTATAAGGAACCCAATAAAATTTGCAAGCCCTGTTAGATCTTCATGTTGGATATCCCAGTCTGTTCAGATGGTCTTCGATTGAAGGTATTTCTGTGTGTCGAGAATTGACTGACATGTCGCCTTCAAAGTTAAAAAAATATATATATATCAACGCTTTCGAAACACGGTCATGATGCTCACCCCCTTCTCCAGTTCATGAACAGAGATAGGCACGGCGCGTCAGCTCCCTCAACTACCAATCAAATCTTTGGCATTGAACGGGGTATTTGCTGTCGGTCAGCTTAATTTAACAATAAAAATCACGTGCTCATTAACACCGCTAATCAATTAAGACCAGAAATCATAAGATCCATGTCTGCAGTTGCATTCGTTATTTTAAGGGTCCATATTTTTTTCCATTCCATTTTCAAGATCATTATTTTTTTTTTCAACGCCCAAGAGCAAGAGGGTTACAGAGTAAGAAACACAGTTTATGGGTATATGTGGGGTATATAACGGTTAACTCTAGATTTGAACAGGTTAAGACTGTATTCATCTGGGAAGTATCCTCTTAGGAGTTGTTTCCCAAAGCAGCGGTCCGTGGAAGAAGCTGCTCGAGTGGAACTTACATCTCACCAGTGGAATACGAAGGGAATGTCTTAGGCTGTGCCATTTTTAAATGGTGGAACTAAGGAATGTAGTTCGCTTGAACAATTTTCATAGAAAGAGCAATAAAGTAGCGAAAGTCTTGCGACGTTTCGTCTTTTGGAGAAAGGGCTTTTAAGGTGGACAATAATTTGCAACCCACAAAGATGCGGGGACGCTTTTGGACTCTACCGAGATAGAAAAGTGAAGATTGGGTAGTTCATGCCCATATATGGCAGTAGTATTTCATTTTCGGCCTGATCTGGCTCTTGTAAAGATAGAGGATAGGAGGAGAAGGAGGAGGATGCTAACTGACATGGTGTCATCTATGACGAAGCACAATATAGAAAATATGCCCTCTCCGACAGGAATCGAACATGCAACCCAAATGCGAACCGTCATTTGATTTGACCATTTAACCATAAAGAAGTGTCTGGTTAGCAAAGTCCGAATTACCGTTTATAAACACACACCTTCAACGATTTCTCTCGACTGATCATTTCTACTCACGAAACGTATCTTAACGTAAAAAATGACAACATATGAAATGGATTAAGTCCGATAATTATCGAATATATTTTCTGTACATAAGTTATTTTATAGATATAATTTATTTAAGTAAATGAACTATTTTTTAATTAAACAGCATTATATCTATAAAAATAATGTATAAACATATATATATATATATATATATATATATATATATATATATATATGAATAAAGACAAAAAGAAATCTTATCTTAGCCGACGCGTTTCATCTTCTGAGGCAAATGCAAGGATTTTATTTTTAACAGGTATTTATAATATAATATAATACATGATAATATTATATTCGCGTTTGCTTTGATAAAGTCTCTCAGATTATTAAAATAATTAAAACAAAATATAATTAAAATATAAAATATATATTAAAATAATATTAAAAACAATATTAAAAAATAATTAAAATATAAAATATATATTAAAATAATATTAAAAATAATATTAAAAAATAATTAAAATATATATTAAAATAAAATTAAAAATAATTAAAAACAAAAAACTGCCTCATTTTGTTTTTGCATTTTTCGATTTACTTAATTAAAAAATAATTAAAAATATAAAAACTGGTTCATATCTTATATAATGCCTTTTCAAATGCCTTATTTGAAGAAAAATATTCACTAATTAACGTTTTAATCCTTAATAAATTACTTTTATATGTTTATAAAAAAGCTATATTTTTCTGGTGCTGAATTGTCTCGGTTCTGAGTTGTCCCGGTGTTCAGTCAGCGGGGTTGAGTTGTCGGTGTTGAGTTGCCCCTTCCTGTTCCTGCTCTAACTCTCCATACATATATGCATATTCGTTTACGTCCATACATATATGGAGATAATAGTAAATTATTTCTACGGTCGATTGCAGTATATTTTTTTTTTTTTACAAGGTCATTCTTCTGAAAGCATGCATTCGTTGCTGGGTCATCTTGATTATTGCATTACTTGCAAAGGTTAATGCGATTAAAAAGATGTTGACCAGAACGTGGTCGGGTTCTCACGACACTGACAACAATCCTAACCTCCCCACCCCCATTTGATTTTACCAACGCTTCTCGCAATCTCCGGGCTGACTTTTACTGTTGTTGTTTTAAGGTTTGTAGGGGTTTATATCCACTGTATTTAAAATACCTCACAAGGAAAAAAATGTGTATGGGTGGGGACTTGATTAAGATAATTGTTTTTGACAGACGCAATTTGACTTTATGCTTCTCTCTATCGCACCCTCCTTCGCTCCATCTAGCTATCTCTCTCTCTCTCTCTCTCTCTCTCTCTCTCTAGAGAGAGAGAGAGAAAAATGTTGTATATTTAAGTAGCAAGCCTCCTATAGCACAGTCCATCACGCCCTTTTCTCTCCCTTTTCCCCCTCTCTCTCTCTCTCTCTCTCTCTCTCTCTCTCTATATATATATATATATATATATATATATATATATATATATATATATATATATATATATCGGGGGTAAATAACGCGTTTCCTCCTCCGAGGGATTTTATCAAAGCAAATGTGAATATAATATTATATTATCATGTATTATATTATATTATAAATACCTGTTACAAAATAGAATCCTTGCATTTGCCTCAGAAGATGAAACGCGTCGGCTAAGATAAGATTTCCTTTTGTCTTTATTCATATATATATATATATATATATATATATATATATATATATATATATATATAAAGGCATTTTTTATGTTTATACGTTATTTTTATACATACAAATATTTAAGTAAATGCTATATGTATCTATAAAAAGAACGTAAACATAAAAATGTCTTAAATAATTATCGGACTTTGTCCATTTCATAATGTATATATATATATATATATATATATATATATATATATATATATATATATATATATATATATAGAGAGAGAGAGAGAGAGAGAGAGAGAAAGATAATACTGTTTAATTAAAAATAGAGCATTTACTTAAATAAATTACATCTATAAAAATAGCGTATAAACTGGGTACCGCCATGAGATCGCTAAAAAAAAGAGCATAGCATGATGAAAAAGACGCCAAACTTGACGAAAACAAACTTTTAGCGTCTAAATTCTTATGTTATTATTAAGAGGAAAGGCCAAAGTTTTTTTTAATTATTTTTTTAAATTTTTTCTTTCTTTTTAGAACATTCCAAATTTTGATTAAAAAAAACATGTTTCTCTTTGTATCACCGGAACTAGTAAAATAACATAGCCAATATTTAGCACGTTTTTCTTTCTTTTTTTTTTTTTTTTTTTTTTTTTTTTATGACACATTAATTTGGAAAATCCTGCAAAAATAAAAATAATTGTTGGATGTTAATGAAACTTTCAGAAACTATTCACAGATGATCGAAATTATTATATATATATATTTTTTATTAAAGTCATGGCAGAAAATTTTTTTTATATTTATTACCCACCCCCATAATTAATTTATGAAAACGGTAGAAATTCGATCGCATCGGGTTTAGTGATTACAATAGTTAAAAGCACAAGGCTTTGAGGAACGCAAATCATGTTTTCTTTTTTTTAATTGGATCCGCCCTACCTGAAAATCAGCTCTGAATTGTAACATACAAAACTCAATAAAACAAAGATATTATTTAATTTCAAATGCTTTTATTTGCTTTTAGCTGTTTTTATGGATATCAACAATATTTTCTGAAAGCAAACAATTTTTTCGATAAAAAAAGAATTTTTAATACAATTGTTTGTTATTTCTTTAATTATAATAGATTTTTACATTTAAGTTGTTAAAATATTATAAAATTAGTTAAAAGCCGCATCGGCTTTCCTAAGTGTCCTTATGAGATAGATCTTTTTTTAGCGCGTTGTAAATTGTATCATTTTGACTAATCACAAGATCCGCAGTAATTAAGAAATGTAATTTTGTGTTTATAATCGGGCTGTAATTATAAAGTACGGAAGACCAACTAGAATACAATTAAGTTGCGTTATTTGAGTTAAGCATTGTTCTCCGCTGTTAAGGCCTTTACTTTTGCGAAACACGTGTGGAGAAGTTAATTTGATTTTTCAATTTCAACTGAGAAGGGTACATACAAGTATCAGTATCATCTTATGAAATTTATATGATCTTATTTTTATATTAATCTCAGTTATGACATTTTTCCATAAATGAAATATCAAAATTAATAATAAAATGAATGGAAATACAAATAACAAAGTAAAATGTAATAAATGTACATAAAATTATAGTATTTTATGTACAGTTCTGATAAAATTTCATAAGAAAGGTACCTATAAATTAATTAGATAGATTTCTTATGAAATATGAAATTTAATCTCACTCTTAACAGTCTTATTTTAATTTCTTTAGAATATATTTTCCATAAAGCATCATAAACGTAAAGGTGAAAGCTAAGTACAAAAGAAAAATTAGAGCGCTGAAAGTTGATTAAGAAAAATACCAACATTTTCTTTCAAATAGTTTTTATTTTCCTAAGTATTTTAAATCACATCTGAAACTATCTTAAGGGGTTAAGTTGTCTGTGAGTATGTATATGCGCTTTTGTAAATTTACATTTTGCTAATTTTTAATTTTTTGCTAGTTTTAGTATTTTTCTTAATTAGTTTTCAAAGGCTACCAAGAAATTAATCCGTTGACTCCAAAGGATTATAATGAAAACTAATCGACATAATCTATCTAAATTGTTTAACCAAACCTCTTTAATAAAAAATATAAAAAAATATACTGCCTAATATATATATATATATATATATATATATATATATATATATATATATATATATATATGAAGAAATATAGTCTTAAGATGTGCAATATTTATGGGATAAAGTGCTCAATATCAGAGATAGAGCGTTTGTAAATATAAAAGTAAACATAGAAGTAAACCCTTAGAGGCGACAGTCTGTTTTTTCATGCTAGAGCAATCGTCAGGCCACCTGACGATTGAATCTAGCATGAAACATATATATATATATATATATATATATATATATATATATATATATATATATATATATATAAGTATAGGATTGGTGTATACGGAATAAATTCCAATTACCAAAAAATGCTATTTTCAAAAGAGTGCTCAATACAAAGTAGAGCAAATATAATTTATTCGAAAATTATAACATAAATATTTTATAAAATCACTACAAAAATACCAGAAATGTTGAAACAAATTTTTGTAGTGATTTTATAACATATTTATGTTTTTTTAATAAATTATATATATATATATATGTGTGTGTGTGTGTGTATTTCAGATAGGGTATATCTGTAAAAGGACAATATCAGTAAAGAAAGACAAATGGAAAACTTATCTTAGCTGACGCATTTGGTCCTCTGAGGGACTTTATCAAGGCAGACGTAAGGATTTTATTTTGTGACAAATATGTATATACAAGAGCAAAAGTGTTATTGGTTTTTCAACATTTTTGGTATAGGAGTGCTCATGAAAGCTACGCTATCAAATCTTATCAAAATATAAATCTGTGCCACCGGACTTTCCTGAAAAATCAATACTATCCTCAAGCCAAAAAACATGACCGCAAAAATTCTAGAAATAAAAGAAAACGGTTAAATCCATCACCTCATGTTATTCAAATCGCCAAATCAATCCCAATCCAAAATAATTGAAATACTAATTGTAGTAGCATACCTACGGACAATAATGGGTGTGTCCCCATTTACATAAATACAGTAGTAAAGACTGTATGTTGGTCTTCAGTCGGAGATTCATCTCCAGCTATGCTGGTAAAAATCTCTGCCTCCGGGCAGCTACCCGACCGCATTTTAGACGGGGTCTACGGGGAATTTTTGGACGAGCATACGGACTCGGATACTCTACATTAAATTCGGACTTGGGCCACATCTGTTCGCATGGGGCGGTTGGTCGATATCCTACAGTTGAAGATTCGTCTCCAACTGTGCTGGTAAAACTCTCTGCCTCTGAGCAGAGAGGATCCCTAGACTAGGCTATGTCGAAGGGTAGAGTCTCGTCTCTTGAAACAGCAACCCGACCCAGTTTTAGACGGGGTCTACGGGGAATTTTTGGCCGAACCTCCGGTCTCGGATACCCCACATTAAATTCGGCCACATCTGACCTCGTGGGACGGTTGGTAGATCTCCTGCAGTTGGAGATTCATTGTGGAATTCACTTGACTCACTTGTAGCAGTTGACTACTACTTCTACGCACCGCTGGCGAATCTTATATGTGTTGTTCTTGGCCTAAGTATTATCGTTCATTACCAACCTTTTTTATTTTTCCATTTTTTTCAATTTTCGATTGAGTTGTTACTCATCCCGCTCAAAATTGTGGATAAACTGTCCAAAATTCATCAATTTTTTTCTAGTTTTTAACTAAGTTGGACATCCAGATCAAAATTGCGGATAAACTGTCCAAAGTTCATCTTTTTTTTCCCAATTTTCAAATAAGTTGCACATCCGTATCAAAATTGGGGATAAACTGTTCAAAGTTCATGTTTTTCATTCTGTTTTTGTTGGAGAACTTTTGAAAATCGAACAACAATATGATGATTGGACAATTTTTCTACTATTTTGTTTCGCCTAGGCTACAAACCATTAGAAAATTGGAAAAAAAAAAAAATGCACAAGACATGAAAAAAAATCTAGTCTGTTGAATATATTTGTTTAAATGAATTCTTGCTGCTTAAATAAACATACTATTTATTCAGTTTCTAGATTTAAAAATGCTTGAGAGGAATTTTTTACACTGTTAATCAATAATTTTATTATTAGATCAAAATACATTGTATTCATATTCGATTCTTAAATAGTTGCCATTTCCTTTTATCAGAAGGAATCTCTTTTAATCTTCCCAATATGAATTCTACGCCAAATTACATCGCAAAACAACGATCTTATCCAACAACAATTATCATTATCACAAACCGGTATATCTCTGCCTTTTTTACTGTTTACTGTTAGTGTTTACTGTTAGTGTCGGCTTCCGTTTATTGATAAAGTCCAACGTCTATTTCTGTTCTTTTCCTGCATTTTTATGATGATTTTATCGCACTTTTTGAACCTCATATTCAGTAATAATTTGTCCCGCCATGTTTTGTCTTACATATAACGCATTCTTCTTCTTCTTCTTCTTCTTCTTCTTCTTCTTCTAGACGAAAAGAGATAGTTTGAAATACTTTGCTTTCATTTTTGAGAGAAAATTCTTTAAAGTGCCTCGTGCTGGTTAGTGGCCAATAATATACAGTGTAACCCGGATATAAGAGAGTTGTCGGGACCGGAGAAGACGTCTCTTATATCCGGGTTTCTCTTATATCCGGGTTTGGTCTATTTTATATACATTAACACAGGCTCTAATTTGGGACCAGAGAAAATCTCTCTTATATCCGGGTTTCTCTTATATCCGGGTCTCTTATATCCGGGTTACACTGTAACTGACGAGTAATTTTGCACTGGTAAGAACTTTAACGCTGGTCGCGAGGAACTGGAACGAAACCTTTCACATGACTACAGATACTCTTCGCTGATTAATTTAATTTTCCTCTTCATTTTATAGCAAAAAGAATTTCACGTAGTCTCGCTACTTCTTCTTCTCCTCCTCATTCTTCTACTTCTTCTTCTTCTTCATTTATATGCCTTGTCCCTTGTTGATTAAGCGGGCATTTTAAAGCGGAATTGACAAAATTCTCAATAATAAAATTAAGAACAACAGAATAAATAATACAAGAAATAAACAATGAAATGGAAGTCAAAGCAATTATAAGGCAGTAAAAAAGAAAAGAAAAGAAAAAGAAACAGTGTCGATATACAAACGGGATACAGTCAATTGATTATAGCTTTCTGACTTCATGAAAATAAAAATGGTAGCTAAGACCAAGAACCGTTCAAATTAAGTGAACAAGAAGTCTCAGTATGCATAAGTAGGAGTAGTCTATAAATTGGAAATTTTAGGTGTAATTCCCATTACACTGGAACCAATATCTCTTCAGGACGTGAGAGATCATGGCTCTCCACAACCTCCTATCCCTAGTAGTCCGTAGCAACGTTTCTCCCTTTACCAAGTCTCTCACTCCCCGATCCGTTATTCATTCACCCGTTGCCTTCCTCTGTAACTCTTACCCTGTAAGGGTCAAGTTCTCCAAGCCGTATTTTCTCGTTATGTTTCTAAGGAATTGCAGCTGTCTCTTTCTAATTCTGCGTATGTACTGTTTGTTTTCATTTCCCTTGGGACTTCCTCGTTGCTTACTCTTTCCGTCCATAGAATTCTCATGATTCTTCTGTAGATCTACGTTTTTGTTGCTCCCAGTTTTCTCTTCAAGGATAAATAAGTTGTTTTGTTTTTCCCCCAGGAGCCGTCGCTGTTTTGGCGAACAGATTCACGAGAATATGCTTTTCTGATCTTTACTATTTGAACCTCTTCAAATTTAGAGCAAACCGTTATATATCCATCCTATCATACTTTGCAATTCTTACCTCCTCCTCTTACATGCATAAAACAACCTCATTCAGTAACCCTCTACTTTGAGTGACTCTTGGGTCTAGTATTGCATGTACAATGGTGTAGAAAAATATTAACCCATTAATGTTCATCAGAAAATCCAGTATTTCTTTTTTAATCATTTCACCCCAAGCAAGGCGATAAAGCCACTAAAACGCAAGGGTTTAATGAAAATAAAAATCTGAAAAAAATTATTATTAGTCAGTCAGTTATGTGCCATGCGTGATACACTTACGCAATCGTGTATCTTTCGATACATGACTGACGAGGCAGATATTTTCCCGCAATAGGTTGCCATTTCTTTCTGCGATAGGCCAGTTGCCATCCAAGGCTATATATTTAACCATAGCTGGGTCGAGAAGAAGATTTATAACTTTTCCAAGGGTATTAGCACGTAAGTGAACGTAATGGATTTGACTGGAATTCGAACTCGCCTCTCCAATTCCTCAATCCGCGCCGCTATCCATTACTCCACCGAGCCTCCTTAGAAGAGGATTCACACTTTTCCCAAGGGTGTTAGCACTTAAGTGAATGTAATGGATTCGACTGGAATTCGAACTCGGCTCTCCAATTCTCAATCCGCGCCCTATCCATTACTCCAACGTAAAGACAATAAAAAAAATGTATTAAGAAGGCAGTGCATTTAACATCTTTCACAGTTGACAGGACAGCAAGAAGCCGGAAGAGAGTTCCACAGGCGAGAAGAAACTATTAGCATAGAACTTACGGTTCCATCTAGCCATTTCAACTGTAAAATGATGAGACCTATCTGCCAATTTAGTAGTGAGTTTAAGTTCATGCGGCCGAAGCATCAAAGAGAAAAACTCATCAGAATAATTACCATAAAATATTTTTTAAAAGCGCACAGGGAAGATATATTACTGTGATGAAAAAATGACTGAAGCCGTATCCATTATAAAATTTAAAAGAAAAATACTGTATTAATTATGGCTTTCTCCAAAGTCTGCTATTAATTAATTTTCTTAGATGCCATTCAGGACGCAGACTATAATAACTTTCCACAACTTCCTTTGTATTATCTAGAAATTACCATGGGATAATATATACCGAGGAATATATCACTGGTTGCATATATTACTGTTACTTGCAACGTTTCGTGGGAAAGGGGTTGGAGAGTTGAACATTCATCATTCGCAGATAAGTTCTTGAAAATGAAGACACGGCAACTCCTGCCCATATATGGAAGCCATGTGCTTGGTGTCTCTAGTTTTTTGTTTTTTTTTAAATAAAAATTTGGAAATATAAAAATAATTCATATATTACTCTTCTGTTAACTTGAGACGCATGTGGCTACCTTTCAGGGCACATCAATGCGCCCGGGCATACTGGTTAGAGAAACGCTCGCTTAAATTAACATAAGGAAATTACTCATGGAAAAATTCACAACTGAACAAAAAAAAAAAAAAATATTTTACTTTGGATTTAACCAAATATTCACTGGACAATTTTGTGAAATTCTAAAAATTTATAGCAGATGGGTATGACGATAAACTACATCTGGCAGTAAGGTCTCTGATCAGGAGATTGGAGTTTTTGAGGAGCGTGGATTGCTGTTGTTCCTAGGTCAAACCCTCATCCGGGGTAGTTGCACCTGGTAGAATGCCAGCTATGGGCGAATAGTTAGGTCAAAACAATGTGAAAATATAAATATAGATTTTTATAGTAAAAATACCAGCAATACTTTTTTATATATAAAATTATTATTAGCATAATATTACCAGCAATACATTTTTGAAAAAAAAAAATAGATATATTACCAGCAATAGATTTGACTCTCAACAAAAACCCTCTTTACAAAAATACGTCAATTTGGTTTGTTTTATTTTGTTTTACGGCATATCAACCTCAATGGGTTATTTAATGCCGACAATATTTTTAGGATAGATTCGTATGTCAGGTCAGGTTGGACCTGGGAACACCAGCAATTAAGAGGTGGTTCCACGTTCCTCAAAACCTCCTGATCAGAGGCCTTGCTGCTAGATGTAGTTTATCATCTTACCAAGGACGCGGATGTAGTTTAACGTCTTACCCAGGACGAAAGAATACGTCAACGAAACCTGATCTACAAAGTGACTTCTTACAAAGAATATATATTGTATTTATAAAAATCTATCCTTGAAATCTTGTCGGCATTAAATAACCCATTGAGTTTGATATGCCTTAAAATAAAATAAACAAAACCAAACCAACCCCCAAATTTATGACCACCATATTCTCCTGATCTGACACTATCCGATTGTTTTCTTTGGGGATAACTTAAAGAGCGTGCATACATCAATAAGCCACAGGCAACTCAGCATGTCAAAGATAATATCTGTGCAGAAATTCGTGGGCTGCAGTCAGATTTATTAACCATTGTTATGGAGAAGGCTGCCGAAAGAGCGTGTCTGTATTGTTAAGCCTCTAAATATGGCGTGCAGTCAGTGTGGTATCCTGTTGGCGTGTCTCTTGATTGCCAGAATATCGACATGATAGTTTTTCTTCATCTTATACGTTCCAATTTTGTTTTTGTTTTGTTTTTTTGGCTTCATGCCTGCTACTATAAGCTAATTAATTTATTTGATTTAATTTAATTTATTTTTTCAAATCCTTCTTTCATTAGCTGTGTTCTAGGAAATCGTAAAGATGCAAAGTTCATGGATTATCTCCCTTTGCTGTTTATTCATCATTCGGTATTTATTTTCCTTCGTGAACTTTCTGGGGTTTTTTATTCTTTGTTTCTTTTTTCGAAAAATTCCTCTCTTCTAAAAATCTTAAATAAAAGCCACCCCTACTTTAGATAAAAAACAAACATTTTAAAACATTTATTTACTCAGTATATCTTAACCAGGCGGTAGGGAGTGAGGCTTTTTTGGTCGTGCACAACTTCAACATTGAAGTGGAGGTATAGTGGCGTAGGTCTTAGGGGTTAAAATAAACAGTTGATTTACCCATGCCAAGAAGATTAATGAAGGATAATAACGATGAGGACACACGAATAATTTTAACAAAACAAGATAAGGAATTTATTTACGAATTTACGTGCCTGAAGTTTTGTCAGTTGCGCTTTTCAGGAAAATAAATCAGAATTCTTAATGTCCGTAATTTTAATGTATTGTCATGAAGAGGAAATGTTCATATAACAGATTAAATGACCTGACACAAAATAATATTTAAAATGTTTAAAATGAAGGTAAGAGAATCCGTTGCTCGCAGAAGGGATATATGGTTTGCATACGTTCAAAAGTAGACGAAAAGAGATAGTTTGAAATACTTTGCTTTCTTTTATTTTTGAGAGAAAATTCTTTAAAGTGCCTCGTGCTGGGTAGTGGACAATAATATAACTGACGAGTAATTTTGCACTGGTAAGAACTTTAACGCTAGTCGCGAGGAACTGAAACGAAACCTTTCACATGACTACAGATACTCTTCGCTAATTAATTAATTTAATTTTTCTTTCACGTAGTCTCGCTATCTTCTTCTTCTTCTTCTTCTTCTTCTTCTTCTTCTTCTTCTTCTTCTTCTTCTTCTTCTCGGCTAACCGGTCAATTTCTATCAAAATTTCACCTCGGCTTATGAATTCCTTTCCTTCTTCCCCAGTCCTCCAGATTTGAAGGGAGTGGATAAAGGGAACTATTATTATTTCGTACTATCTACACCCATGTGTCCACTTGAGCGTTGTACATAAAACTTCAATTAATTCAAAAATTATATATATATATATATATATATATATATATATATATATATATATATATATATAGTATTTCTGTCAATTTATGAAAAAGTTAATGTTAGCGAAAATTTGAAGTGAAATATCTCAAAACTAGAAAAAGTGCAGAGAGTGCATTTTTAATTTCGGGTGATAAATTTTCTTTTAGAATAATAATATGAATACTCCTTTTGTTTTATTATTGCTGACGTCAGCACATTTTTGTTGACGTCTGCACATTTTTGCTGACGTAATGATTTTTGTCTCATTTTCGAATATTAGGTGTAGGCTTACTTTAGATTACAAGTACTTTATGACATGAGCAGATAAATATTTCACTGTAAGTGAAACGATTACATTGAAGCATTTGCTTTATTTACTTCTTGAATTCTACTATTGTTTTAGGTCAACTTGCTAAGAAAGTTGGTTCACCGTATCGTTCGAAACAATTTTTCTCTCCGGAATTTATCTTATATATCTATAAGTCTACCATTCGTCCATGCTTAGAATATTGGAATCACATATGGTCCGGTGACCCTACTATATATTTAGAGATTCCTGTTAAAATCCAAAGAAGAATCTGCAATGTAATGGGTACTGAGCTGGCATCTGGGCTTCAGTCACTTTCCGATCGCCGTAAGCGCAGTACGTGATTGGCGGCAAGATATCATCCTTTTACAGCTGAAACGACTAGATGCAACCATAAGTTCTATGCTAGGTCTGCTGATAGGAAAGTTGGTTCACCGTGTCGTTCGAAACAATTTTCTCTCCGGAATTTATAGATATATAAGTCTACCATTCGTCCATGCTTAGAATATTGCAATCACATAAGGGCCGGTGACCCTTCTATATATTGAGAGATTCTTGATAAAATCCAAAAAAGAATGAGCAATATTATTGGTCCTGATATGGCGTCTCGATTTCAATCACTTTCTCACTGCTGTAATGTAGCTACTCTGTGCCTTTTCTATAAATACTTGTAATTGTTTTGGCGAGGTCTTCGCTATGATACCTAGGCTTAAGCCCAGTACTAGATTAGTAACTGTCTCATCAATTTATAGTTGAATTGGCTATATGTAACCGTAAGTTCTATACTAACAGCTTCTTTTCTCGCACTTCTGGCTTGTGGAATTCTCTAGTAGCTACATGCTTTCCAATTAACTTCGATCTTTAAAAGTTTAAATGCAATGTCAATCGTTTTTTACTGTCTCCCTAAATATTCTTTTATTGTTCTCGCTCCTTCGTAATGTTTCTGTTTTCTAATTCTGTCACACTCAGTAACTCCTTGTGTCTTAGCGGCTTTACTGCCTTGATTGGAGTAAATCTGATTTAAAATATGCAGATAAAACAGCAGAATGAAAATTTAAAATAAAAGCTGACAGTTAAAAGAATAATCCTGCAAAATGTCAAACAATTTAAGCCATTCTTTGCAACTCTATGGCATTTTGAAGTTGACGGGAAAAAATGTCCTCTACCCACCAACCACTTTTCACAACATCCAATTAACCAACCTGGGATAGCGTCAATTTTGGCATAAGGCTTCAACTTTACGGTTTTCAAGGTTGAGTGTGTGTGGGGGGGGGGGTGAAAATTTGACCATATCAAAATATTCAACTCGTCCACAAAGAAAAAATAAAGCAAACTAAAGCAGATAAAGTGTAAATCCAACATTTTTATATTCCAGAAATTGTTGAGGTATTTTACAAAAATATTTTCTCAATTTGTAGCCCAGTTTCTTCTTATGAAGACGGATTTTGGTACGAGAAGAAATATCAGACGCAGGTATACTTCTTCCTGACTCCTCTTACTACTTCGACTCGGACTGTTACATTAGACTGCAACTCCGGCTCTTACGCGAACTGACTAGTTTACAAAATTAAAACTCATTTTAAAGCAAATTCAGACTCTTGTAAGAATACTCCAATTTGCTTGCTAGGAGAATTTTCTTAACGCCCGCTACGTGACATTGGATAAAGCAGTATATGAATAAAAAAAAAAAGGCTCAGAATACCGTATGGACAATATGTATCTCATTGCCTCTTCGAGGATCTTCTTAGTCCCCAGCGAACCACGTATTGTACACAATGCAAGAAAATATCTCTCTTGAACAATGAACAACACTGCAACAGACTATAACGGCTATATACTAGAGCATTAGATCTCAACCTTTTTTTGACCATGACCCACCTAAGCACCTCTAAAATCCTGATACCCACCCTCGTTGCATAAAATTCTTAAGAAATTGAGACTGCACATATGCAATAGTATTATTAAATTTTATAATTTTACAATATGTATAAAAATATTGTGTTATATATATATATCAATTCATACAAAATTTTCACACAATATTGGCAACACTGATCTGCGCAATCCCTGAAATTTTCGTACTGATCTGCGCAATGTAAACAAACTGGCGCCATATTCGTTATCAGCACGGTGATTTGAGCGTGCCAAATTATTAGAAAAGTGTAAGAATCTAGTGAATAAATGTGCCGTAAAAGCAGTTTAAGTGATGCTGAAAAGAAAACTATCACCTTAGAACTCTGAAAAGGTAAATCTACCCTAGAAATTTCTAAAATGATAGGGAGGTGTCATCAAACTGAAAAAGAAGAACCCTGGACTTACCAGTCAAGAGCTTTTCTGTCGTATTCGGGATCCTACTGTGTCTAAAAGTACTCGGTGTAGGTATCTGAGGGAAATAGCAACAACAGTCAAACCTGTATCGAAGACGAGAAATCACATTCAAAATCGATTGAAATGAGCCGAGGACAATATGAAGATTGACTTCTCTAAAGGTTTGTTCACAGAAGAAACTCGAGCAACACTTGATGGGCCAGATAGATGGTGCAAAGGCTGGGTAATGAACGGACAGAATCGCCATCAGCGTTTGAGACGCCAACAAGGCGATTGAGGCATAATGATCTGGGGTGGTATTATTGGAAAAACATTAGTGGGTCCATGGAGAGTACCAGATTGCGTCAAAATGAATGCTGATGCATACATAGCGTTTATGAAGGAGCATCTTGAACCGTGGATGAAAAGGCAAAGAGTTGCCTTCAGAAGGGCCATTGTTTTTATGCAAGATAATGCTCCCTCACATGCTGCTCACAAGACTACTGAATATTTGAAACAGGCTTCGATGAACCTCGAAAAATAAAGTGGCCAGCAAATTCTCCGGATTTGAACCCAATCGAAAACCTTTGGAGCATCATGAAGCGAAGACTGTACGCCAACGGACGATAATTCAGGAGCAACGCTGAGTTGTGGGAAGCAATTCTTGACATATCTCGCGGCATTACAGCAGATGACATCCTACAATTAACAAATTCTATGGTTCGTCGATTTCTTCAAGTAATTTCAAAACAGGGAAAGCACATTCCCTATTAATTTGTTTAAAACTGTGCCTTTGTTTGTATCTGTTATTATTTGTTTGATTATCTTATTTATGAGCTTCTTTTGATCATAAACATTCACGAGCATTAATAAACGTTTTGTTTGATCAATTCTAATTTTACTAAACCTTTCAATTTGGCACGCTCAAATCATCGTGCATAACAAATATGGCGCAAGTTTGTTTATTTGCGCAGATCAGTACGAAAATAAACAGTTTTGTTTTGTGTGAATTGATTGGACGGTTTTTGAAATATTAGAAAAAAAGTTATCTCGATAATAATTTGGCACGGATATATATATATATATATATATATATATATATATATATATATATATATATACAGTAATATGTAATTACACATGTACATACATACACACAAATATTTTTATATATACATACGTACGCACAAATATTTTTATATATGCATTGTATATGCACCGTGTGTATTAACTCAAATGACATCGTGCTGATAAATCAAATATGGCGCTTGAAGTTTGTTATCCATTGCGCAAATGAAGATCAGTAACGAAAATCAGTGATTGCGTTTGTTAAAAACGCCGCTAAAATCAATCAATTCTTTCTAATTTCCTCGTCTTTTTCGCACAAAGAGCATACAGTTGAAATGTCACAGTAATTAGGGTATTGTTGAACCGCGTTGGAAAATCTGAGGAGGGGGATGATGATAACGGTATTGTCGACAGCCCCAATGACCAATTTCAAACTACTAAGCAGTGTTGATTCTGTTTGACAAATTTGAAATTTTAATCCAACTTCAGGCATTAGCGGCAGAAAAACGCGAGGCCGAGTGGAAACTGATAAAATCAAAACTGGACAAAACCTTTAACAAAATGTTTGAACATGTTATTTGACGACATAAATGTTAAATTTCTCTCGGACAATGACTATTTCTTTATTCCTTTTCGATATTTGTAGCATTCAATTGTACGCATACTTGTGTATATATATATTCTATATATATATATATAAATATATATATATAGACCATATTTTCATAATATTATGTTGCCTTGAGTAAAATCGATATATATCAATATTCCTAAATGGAATTCTCAAATATATTATTTTTTTATATTTTTTTGTTTTTTGCGTACGTAGTAACAAATATTTTATATATGCATCCACACCCTTCATATTCGGAGGACTGAGGAGGAAAGAAAAGAAAAGAAATTCGCGAGCCTATGTGAAATTATTTTTGACCAATGAAAACCTTGCCTTCACAGAAATTAGCTGGTCATAGAAGAAGAACAGTGACCTACGCGAAATTATTTTTATATAAAATGAAAAAAAAATTAAATTAATCATAGAAGTTAAAGTAAAAGGTTTCGTTTCTGAATTTAACGCCCCTCGCCAATTATATTATCCCTCAATCAAATTTTATAGAATTTTCTCTCATATTGGGAAACCACGGCGTATGCTTGATGCAAAATGGCAACGGAAAAAATGGCAGGGTAAAAATGGCAAAAGTGGATAAATAGGAAAAAAAAAAAAAGTCGAAAATTATCCGTTCGAGAAGGAGGGTCCTAAGCTCCCCATCCCTCGAGTTTAAAAATAGGCCCCCCCCACCTCAATATTTAAAATAAATATTTTAAATAGATTATCCGGTCTTCAAATGAAGAGAAAACTGAAAATATCCGAACATTTTTCAATTAACCGAACTTAATGTGTATATATATATTTATTAACTTTAATACTTCAAAAATTGTCTTTGAGAAGTGTTTTAGATTTTATGAATCGAAATTTGAAAAGTAAATTTTAAAATTTGTTAAAAAAAACGTTCATAATTTCTACGTACGCCGCTTTTAAAAATTATCAATCAAAAAACTTTAAACTTTCTAATTAAGAAAGTATGAAATAAAGAATAGATATTACATAATTTATTTAAAAAGTACTCGTCTTTTCCATAGTAATCTATCATCACACGTCAAGATTTCTTTGATAAATTCAGTTAAGAAATGTTTGGATACAAATTTTCATGCTATAAGTAATTAGGGTATTGTTGAACCGCGTTGGAAAAAATAACGTGTCAAAAATATATGAGGAAGGGGTTTACAAATTTCTTAAAATTTAAGATGATGAAACTTAAAAAATCGGTATTATTTGACAGCCCCAATGACCAATTTTTAAACTTTAGCTTTCACTTAATAACAACATATTGTGTTGATTCTGTTTGACAAATGTTGTTGCATATATATATATATATATATATATATATATATAAGTGTATTAGTGTGTGTGTATATATATATATATATATATATATATATATATAAAATAAATGTATTAGTGTATATATATATATTAGTGTTGGGACTTAATCAACTAAAAATCCAAAGGCGAAGGTTAGGAATCCCATTCACAGATTTCGTATTGACTCTCAAAATAATTTAATTATTTTATTTAATCCAGAGTTCAGGCATTAGCCTTTTGAATTTCTGTTCAGTCTAAAAACGCGAGGCCGACAAGGAAACTGATAAAATTTATCCATTATTTTTTTTCATTTTTCAAAATATATCATCATAAACTTTTTATCCATTATGTATTGTATCCAAGATTTTTTGTGAGATATTCATCGTTGCCATTTTTTCTTATTTATCCATTTTTACGCTGCCATTTTTACCTAAATTTTTACGCAATCATATTGCCATTTTACCGCCCCATTTTACCTAAATTCGCAATCATATATCCCTTCTGTGAGTAATGAACTTTCTTACGCTTGTTTTAAACATTTTTGAATATTATTTTGTGTGAAATCATTTAATCTGTTGTATGAACATTTCCTCGTCATTTTCATCCTGGGTCAATCAACTGTTTATTTTAACCCTAAGCCACGCACCACTATAGCCGTATTTTCTTGTGTATAATACGAAATTTTTTAACTGAAAATTAAAGAAAAAAAGGAGTTTGTATTATATACAAGTACACATTTTCAGAAGTTTTTACCCAGCTAAAAAAAAAAACAAAAAAAACCCAACTCTTATTTGAAACAGCTAGATTGCAAGTACAGTCAGTAGAATAGATAATAAAACACAAATTATGTGGGCGTTGATAACAATTGTTTACAAAACGTATTTGATGTGCCGACAATAGTTGTTCTTTGGAAATCAGCGTAATTGAAGATTTTTTTGTCAAAGACAATAAATTCACCGAAAATTATTGAAAAATAACGAAAGCAATACACAAATTATGTTATGTTTTGATAGCATTAATATTCCAACAAAGCACTGATGCAATTAGTAATATAGGTTACCAACGCTGCAAATTAGAGAATGTTACTACTATTTTGAGCGCGGGTTTTTGTTGTAGTAGTAAAAGTAAAAGCTTAACAAGTTACTGTAAATTTAACTATTTAGCTCCAAATTGTAGCAGAGAAATCATCCGGGTTAATGCTGAAAATGTATGGCAAGGAAAAACATGTAAAAGAAAACACAAGATGTTGAGTTAAGACGTTATTCTTTTTTATGTAATTATATGTTGGTAAAGTGGGTATGGGCGTAATATTTGTACCTTTACAGTGAAGCGGTCGACCCTGCTTTTACTGAGTTGAGATGCGGAACTATACTGGTCCACGGCCTACATCCAAGTGTCACACATGGCTCCAAGAAGTCGCATGTGTACTGCGACGGTCACACTTCGGTCAACGGTATCGACCTGCTGGCTAAA
Organism: Acanthosepion pharaonis; assembly: GCA_903632075.3. Taxonomy (NCBI): domain Eukaryota; kingdom Metazoa; phylum Mollusca; class Cephalopoda; order Sepiida; family Sepiidae; genus Acanthosepion; species Acanthosepion pharaonis. The sequence continues at coordinate 2,375,759 of CAHIKZ030003380.1, read as the reverse complement.
CTGTGTGAGCGTAGTCGGGAGTGTTTCCCGGTCCGACCGGTGAAGGGGAACGCCTCTCGCCTACCCACTTGTGCCAAGCAGCCATCGGCCAGTCGCCAGCCTGGGTGTAGAGGCTGCGCCTCAGAGGTTAACCGCTTTACCAGTTGGGGAGGAACTACTGAGAGGTGGGGACGGGTTAATCTCAACATCCCAAGTGCAAAAGGAATCGGCAAGACATTACAGTATTCTGCCTTGGATGTCACCATGAACCATAATTATGAGATGGAGGGGAGAGGTGACTTACAGCGGAGCAAAATAAATACACGGTGATGATTAATTTATTTACAGAAGTTTTTTGTTTGATGTACGTTAAATTGTGATATGTGACACAGTACAAAAAATGTCTTAGTATTATGATTATGAGTCTTTTTTTCTTTTTCTTTTTTTTTTAATTTGAATGTACCAGTCTCGGATTCTTTTGAGGATTAAGTGCCTAACAAGTAATGAGATTCGGAAACTGATTTTTTCTTGGTTTTGTAGTAGACAGATTTTTACGTCCGTTTTTTTTTTATTTTTTTATTTTTTATTAATCATATATTTTCTTTTAATGTGCCGTGTCCTCTCAGATCGTAGGCGATCACTGCTCTCCACTTTCTCCTATCCCTTGTAGCTCTCAATAAGTTTCATTCTTTTGCCACCTCTCCCCGACCACGTTCTGTCACCCACTTGCTTAAGCCCGCATCGCTTTCTCTTGGCTCTCTTTCCCTCTGTTCGACCTGTGAGTATCACATTCTCCAGGCCCTCCATTCTCATTACGTGTCCCAGAAACTTCATCTGCCTCTTCCTGATGTTAAGTATAAGCCTCCTCCTTGTTTGCATCCTCTCCAAGACCTCATCTTTGCTCACACGCTCAGTCCATGATATCCTCAGCATCCTTTTGTAGAACCATATCTCCATCGCCTCGAGTCTCTTGATCATCTTCGAGGAAATCGTCCAAAATTCGCTGCCGTAAAGGAGGACAGATGTCATGTAACAGCTCAGTATTCTTTTCTTTCTTACCAAAGAGATCCTCCTGTCTCGCAATACTCCAGATTTTGGAATGTGTCCTTGGCCATCCCAATACGTCTACGGATCCCCAGCGTCGCACTTGCCGTCCTTTGTCAAACCACTTCCCAGATATTTAAACTTCAGAGTCTGCTTGATTCTAGTGTCCCCGACCTGCAAATCGCATTTCGGGCTCATCCTCTTACTGATGACCATGCATTGTCTTCTTGTCGCTCATGCTTAGTCCCTTCTTCTCGCTCTCCTTCGCTACCTTCTATAGGAGGTTTTGTAATTTCTTTTTCGTCTCTGTTATCAGTACTGTGTCATCTGTGTATCTTATTTTGTTAAGATTGTGGCTGCCGATGCTGAATCCCGGTAGGATTTCCAATTCTCTCAGAATTGTCTTGCTGTATAGATTGAATAGGTCCGGTAAGAAGACACATCCTTGCCTTACATCCCTTTCTATTTTTGTATATTCGCTGAACTCGTTCTCTATGCGCATGCATACTGTTTGCTGCCAGTATAGGTTCTTGATTATTCTGATATCTTTCCCGAATATATCAAGGTTTCTAATCAGTTCCAACAGATCCTTGTAGCGTACTTCGACGAAGGCCGTTGCGTAGTCTATGAAACATAGGTACACGTCCATCTGCATTTGTATTGCTCTCCCTGATAATATTCTGAGCAAGAATATCGCGTTCCTTGTTCCGGTGTCTTTAACGAACCCGCACTGTTGTTGTCCTATCTCTGGCCTTATTCTGTTGCGCGCTTTATTCATCAGAATACGGATGGTGAGTTTTGTTACTTGACTCATTAGGCTGATTGTTCGGTGGAGTTCACATTCGTTTGCGCCTGGTTTCTTAGGCAATGCTATGAAGATAGATCTTTCGCTATATCCCCACTGTTGTAGATTTCCTTTATTATTTTTGTGATCTTGTCTATGCTAAAGTCATCTAAGTCTGTCAGCATTTCCGTTACAAATCCGTCTGGTCCTGCCGCCTTGTTTCTGTTCAATTTGGCCAGTGCAGCTTCTACTTCGGTTTTCAGAATATCAGATCCGTATTGTTGGTTGTTCTCTTTCATCGTGGAAGAGATCTCCAATATATTTGTCCCAACATTGAAGAATTTTTTCCTTCTCTAATATTAGTGTTTCATCCTTTGATTTTTATTCAGCCTGTTGACGAGCATGTCTTCAGTCCTGTTAGTTGCTTTATTTGTTTGTGCATATCTCCTTTGTTGGTGGTAATCTATCTCTCTATTTCTGCACATTTTTTTTGTTTAGCCACTCTTCTTTAGCTTGCCTGCATTTGGTCCTTATTTCATTGTGTAATTTTCTGTATTCCGTTCCGTATTTTGGCAGAGTTTTCTGTCTCCTTTGCATCATGTCGAGAATCTCATCAGTCATCCATTCGTTTTTTCTTCTTCGTTCCTTCTCCTTTGGGATGATATCGTTTGCTGATGTCATTAAAGCGTCTCCCATTTCGAGTTTTCATTGTGTTTCTCGTATCTTCTTTTCAAATTGTTCATATATTTTTCTTTCGGGTTCGGGTAAGGCAGTGAATCTGCTAAGGGTCAGAAGGTGTTACTGACTGGGGAAGAACAAGAAAAAAAAAAAAAAAAGAGAAATATTAGGGAGCGAGAAGAATAAAAGAGTAATCGAGACAGTAGATAACGATTGACGTTGACATTTAAATTTTTGAAAATCAAAGTTGGCTGGAAAGCATGGAGTCGGAAGAGCGTTCCACAAACAAGAAGTGCGAGAAAAAAAACTGTTAGCATAGAACTTACGGCTACATCTAGCTTATTCCACTGTAAATTCATGAGACCTTGCTGCCAATCTAGTACTGCGCTTAAATTCATAAAGTCAAGATAACATAGCGAAGAGTTCATCGGAACAGTTACCATGGAAGTATTTATAAAAAAAAAAAGCACAAGGAAGCTACGTTACGACAATTAGAAAGTGACTGAAGTCGAGATGCCAGGTCAGAAGCTAATAATATTGCGGATTCTTCTTTAGATTTTATCAAGAATTTCGAAATATACAGCGGGAGCACCAAGACCAGATATGGCAGCAATATTCTAAACATGGATGAATAGAGTGACAGTCTCTGTTTTTAGCTCCAGAAACATGGGGTCGTAATATTCTCAAGGATGTCATTCATTCCCTGTTTTTAGTTTCAAAAAGACGGGGCTGTATTATACTCAAGCCGTATGATACACAAGAAAATATGGTAGTTAGCAAAAAAAAAAAAAAAATTTAGGAAACTGAGCTCGAATTTAGGCTGTGGCTGCTCATCCCTGCTTAACATTTATTTAGTCATCTCCAGCTGAGGGCCTGTGCTTGTAAATGGTCTGCAGTCGGAGACGCATACATATTCCCATGCAAGAAATAACGCTCGTGCCGTCGATTTTGTAAATTCCAAAATCATTGCCACCGAATCCGTTCCGCGCGGACGTAATATAAAACCATACGACAAGAGGAAGAATAATAGACGAAATTGAATCGTTCTATTTTGTTCAAAAACCTAAGCTCGGAGACTCTAAAAAGGAAATACAAATAATGTCGGCAACTCAAAAGTCGGTAGATGTACGCGCTTCGGAAGGATACCACTTTCGCTATCGGCAACTTCAAAGTAACTGTCTTCAATCGTCAACCCACTTTTGCCGACAAGCGTACGCCTAAGAACACAGCTGAACGTTCAACGAATTCTTCTCTATTTCTCTGTGCATACATTGGGGGGGGGGGCGAATAAATATTCATACACATGAAAAATTGTATTTTTATAAATGTAAAAGCCTTAACTAAAACAAATATCGGCACATTTTATGTATAAAGATATTCGTACAAAACAAAAAAAGCACATTAACTTAATTTAATACTTTCTGGAATATCATTTATTGAATTCAACAGCTACCAGTCTATTCCTGTACGTCTCAACTAATGATTTGCACACATTGAGTAGTATTTTACCCATTCTTCTTGGCATATTGTCCTCAAATTCTTGATATTTGTTGGTGCTCTTTTCCAAATCTGAATTTTCAAGTATCGCCATAAATTCTCGATTGGGTTCAAGTCTGGGGACTGACTTGGCCATTGCAAGACATCAACGTTACTTTCAGCTAACCATTTCCTTGTAGATCTAGCGTTATGCATATGATCATTATCCAGTTGGAAAACCCAATCAGGAGGTAGCCGAAGCCTCTCAACAGAAAGCATTAAATTGTCTTGCAGGATTTTCTGGTATCTTTCGGCATTCATCTTGCCATCTATTATTGATATTCTCTGCCAACACCTTTTGCAGAAAAACAGCCCCAGATCATGATACTGCCACCATCAAACTTTACAGTTGGCAACATGTTCTTTGGTAAGTAGGCTTCACCGTCCTTCCTCCACACATGATTTCGATAATTATGACCAAACAACTCTATTTTAGTTTCATCTGTCCATAGTACTTTTTCCCAAAACGAATATTCTTTATCCTTATGCTCTCTAACGAATTTTAGCCTAGCATCTCTGTGTCATTTTAAGAGGAGTGGAGTCTTCCTGGGGATGCGTGATTTCAGACTGTTTTTGTGTAGTTCATTACTTATTGCACGCTTGGTTACTTTAATCCCTAATGCACACAGATGTTCCTGCAGCTCTTTTCGGGTAACCTGTGGATTTTGTTGCATCTGGTGTCCTAATGCCCTTGCTGATCTTAAAGAAATCTTCCTCGGAGCACCTGTTCATCTTTGGTTTTCGACGATGTTACGAGTTTTAAACCTTGCAATGAACGAAGCAATTGTAGTAAAAGGAATATTCAGGTTGTTAGAAATCGTTCTGTAACTGTTCCCATCTTTCCAAAGAGACAAAATGTGTTGTTTTTGTGAAATAGTCAATTCTTTACCTTTAGGCATTATTAGAACCTTCTCGTAAGACTAGAAATTGCAGAATGCTCTGATAAGGGCTAATAGCGTTAACTATAATTGCTGATAACATTACTGGAACATTCTAGAATATACTTTTTTCATAATTAATTGATTATTTTATTCTAATAATTGATATGTACGAATACTTTTTTCACCAGTTAGAATTTAAAAAATGCATTAATTTCTGTTAGAATAAGAATTAATTAAGTTTATTATTATTTTTTAATAGTATGTGTCTTTATACATAAAATGTGCTGATATTTGTTTTATTTAAGGCTTTTTACATTTATAAAAAATACAATTTTTCGAGTGTTTATTTCCCCATGAATATTTATTTCCCCACTGTATATAAACTCTCTCTCTCCTCTCTCTCCCTCTCTCTCCTCTCTCTCCCTCTCTCTCTCCCTCTCTCTCTCCCTCTCTCTCCTCTCTCTCTCTCTCTCTCGTGTATACGCAGAGCTTTTATTTAAGACCAAACATATAAAAAGAACATTCATTTCACTTTAAAACCTTCTCTTTATTCGCCAACTTTAAATTACGCCATTTTACTTTGCTGTTTCTGTATCTCAATTACTTTTTTAACCATACATATAAAATTATCAATATTATTATACATTTAATCTATTTATGCATTGAACTAATTTATTTCAAAATGGTTAAAATTTTCTACCGATTTTTTAGGAAACTCACGGGCCCCTAAATAAATATTAAAATGTGTTTACTTTAGTGCGTAATTTAGTGAGTCATGAATACATTTTCACATAACTATCTCTGAAGCAACAAAAAAAAAGTAAAAAGCTATTGCACCCTTTGCCAGCCTTGACAGGTGCTAAATTCGAGAATAAACGGTAATGTTTGTTTGCTTGTCGCCATTTTGAAAACTGCGTTCAATTTCTCCTCGTCACAGTAAAGTGCTGAGATATCTCAGAGTATTTGGAACCAATAAATGAAGGTTTATCGCTATCGGTGGACAGCCGCGAGGCGAGATGAGTTGATAAAAAAAAAGGCGGGAAGAGAAGGAGAAGTGAAAAAAGAGGCTTCGAAATAGTAGAAGAGTGAATGGAAAGACTGTTTTAATGGAGGCGTAACAAGAATGGAATAAAAATGCGGCCAAAGTGGGAAATAATGAAAGGGAAAAGGAATGAAATGGAAGGGATATAGTTTAAAAGACAAATATAGTTCGAGGAGACATAAAAGGACAGACAAGAATGGAGGAAGAGAGAATAATGTAGCTTAGATAGATAGAAGCAAAGAAATAGTTATATATATATATATATATATATATATATATATAGAATATATATATATATATCCAGTGTTTTATGTATATATATATATATATATATATATATATATATATATATATATATATATATATATATATATATATGTATGTATGTATGTATGTATATGTGTGTGTGTGAGGGAGAGAGAGAGAGATAAACAAATAGGCTTAAAGAGAAATAGAATGCGACAAACTGTGATACATAAAGTATGCTGAGATAGAGATAAAAAGGCATATATATATATATATATATATATAGAGAGAGAGAGAGAGAGAGAGAGAGAGACAGACAGACAGAGAGAGAGGGGGAAGAGAGAGAAGGTACACAGGTTGAAATAGATAGGAGAAATAGGCTAACATAGATAGATAGATAGATAGATAGATAGATAGATAGATAGATAGATAAATAATAGATAGATAGATAGATAGATAGATAGATAGATAGATAGATAGGCTAAAAAGTATATAGAGAAAGAGGAACATGTTGCGACAGAGAGAAAGAATAGGCCTAGAAAGAAAGAGAGAGGAAGAGAAGAAAATTGTGTTAGATAAATAGAAAGATATTACAAGTTATTTTGATAGGTGCTCCATCACTTGAATGGAAATATGTCATCTGAAATGTGACTTTTTAACACGAACGACGAAATTTAGACGTAAACAATTTGACAAGAATGAAAATTCTGGGTGATTACCACTGTAGCGTTGATAGCATTTTTTAGTTTTGTAAGTCTGGATTTTAAGCTTGTTCTGTATATATCAATAGTCGAAAATCGATATTAGTGATAATGATGATGTTGATGATGATATTTGTAGTAGTAGCAGAAATAGCAGTAGAAATTTTAATAGTAATTTGGTCGCTTATGCTGCTGTTGCTGGTGATTATGATGATGTGATGGCTGAAAAAATATTGAAAATTCCTCGTTCACAATGTTATGACTCTAAAGCTTTCTAATATTGTCAGCTGTCAGGACTTGATCTCATCCCAGATTGTTTTATTGTGCCCCCCTGCCCAAAAGTATTTCCTTGTGTGTCCTTGTTCCTAGATATTTTCTTGTGTGTCCTTTCTCATATTATTTTCTTGTACGTCGTTAATTCAGATTGACACCTTGTGTCCTTGTCCAAGATTATTCATTGTGTATCCTTGTCCAAGATTTTTCATTGTGTGTCCTTGTCCCATATCTTTTTGTGCATCCTTGTCTTAGATTTCTTTCGTTTGTTCCTTTATCACAGGTTATTTCCTTGTGCATCCTTGTTACAAATGATTTTTTAGGTAACCTTATCCCAGGATATTTACTTGTCCCATAACATCTGCTTGTGTGTCTCATATTGTATTATTGTGTGTCTTTGCCACGTAATGTTTTTGCGTGTCCTAGTCCCATAATGTCGTGTGTAATTGTCACAGATAGTCTTCTTGTGTGTCCTTGTCACAGATTGTCTTCTTGTCTGTCCTTGTCACAGATAATCTTCTCGTGTGTCCTTGTCACAGATTTTCTTCTTGTGTGTCCTTGTCACAGATAATCTTCTCGTGTCTCCTTGTCACAGATTGTCTTCTTGTGTGTCCTTGTCACAGATTGTCTTCTCGTGTGTCCTTCTCACAGATTGTCTTCTCGTGTGTCCTTGTCACAGATAGTCTTCTTGTGTGTCCTTGTCACAGATTGCCTTCTTGTGTGTCCTTGTCACAGATTGTCATCTCGTGTGTCCTTGTCACAGATTGTCTTCTTCTGTCCTTGTTTTTTAGAGTTAAGCAAAATTATGATTGTTCCGGACAACTGCCTGAGTAAATTTTATCAAAAAGTGACTCCATTTACTAGGCCTAGATTTGGCACAAGGCCACAATAATGAGGTAAGCAGTCATGATCAGACTCACTACTCAATAGTAATGGCCCGCTAGACTAGTTAGTTAACAATTACGATGCACTGTTATTTACTAATCGTAATTTAGTATTGGCAAAAATTCACGCAGCAGTAATAATTTTGAGCTCTTATGCTAGATAAGACAGATATACATTAAAACATTAAGAGTGATAGATAGATAGATAGATAGATAGATAGATAGATAGATAGATAGATAGATAGATAGATAGATAGATAGTGGGTAATCGAATGACAAATAGGAAGAAAATACTCCAAAGTAACACGTTTCATGCTCAGAAGAAAACTCTTTAAACTAATAATGTTTATTTTTTTACTTAATCTTTACCAAAGTCAAGGCTCAAGAGCCACTCATAATAGAGGGTTACTGAATGAGGTAAATGTTACGAATATAAGAGTAGGAATTGAAGATTATGAGGATATGGTGAATAGGTAATGATTGAATCTTGACATGTAGCGGTTAAAATTGTAGCGGTCTTAGGGAAAAAAGGTACATAAGTGGAACTTTTTCCTTACAACTGGAATACGTGGTGAACAGAAAAGACTGATAGATAGATAGATAGATAGATAGATAGATAGATAGATAGATGGCCAATTTTCAAAAAACAGGAGGTTCGACAGAACCAATGATGAAATTTAAACCAAAGTCTAGGACACATAATTAAATAAATGTTGCTGAGAGAAGAAAAAACGTAATGAGAAGGAAGAAAATTAAATAAAAGAAAGAGAAATAAAGGGAGATAATTAGAAAGGAATGGATGGATCCATCAGTGGAAATATTTAAATAAAATCAGGGAAGCAGAATAGATAAGAACGTAATACGAGCTTTTCTTGCCTTTTTTTTTTTCCTTTCTTTCTCCAACTATAGTACGCGCAAATGAGAAATTTCTATCTCTAGCTACAAGAAAATTAAGCAGCAAGACATGTTGGAGGTCAAAACTAACCCCAGGATGCCGCGTTTTCATTTCAATGACTTCTTTTTTTTTTTTAAAAAAAAAAAAAAAAAAACCAAACGAACCACTAAGTAGAACAAGCCAAAGGCAAAAAAAGATTTATCACATCGTTTCAAATCTTCTTGTCATCTTTCGGTATTTGCTTCTTTCGTCACTATTCCTTCCATTAAAATCTTGTCAAAAGTGAAAGGAAGAAAAGGTAGAGGTAAGGATGGTTAACAGATTAAGTTATGCAGGTTAAGAGAAGAGAGTTAAAGGTTGTATTTTGTTTCTCTAAACCACAAAGTAAATGTGTAAAACATTCTATTTGGAGATTTGAGTTTCTTTTATTTAATTTACTTGCTTATTGATTTTATTAATTCATTCAAGTATTTATTTTTATTTTTTTTCTCTTCAGAAATAGAGAAATAAAGACAGAGAATTAGAAAGAGTGGCTTCCTTAACTGAAGAAAAAGTAAATTCCGGTTACTTTAGTTTTTGAAGTTTTTTTTTTTTGTTTTTTTTAGTCCCGTTTCGCTGATTTTGGAGTTGATTTTTGGTTTTTAAAGGACCTGCTTCAGGCGTTCGGTTAATTAACTTCTTCTTTATGAAAAGTCACGTTTCTTCTTCCTTTATCTCTCACTTTTTCCTTTGCTGAAATATCGCAGACGAAATGGCTCTATCTGTTTAAGATTTTACGTCTGCTTTTATATTGGACATTTTTTTTTTTTTTTTTTTGCTCAAGAATTACCGCACGGGATTATCACCGTTTGCTTAAAAAACTAATAAAAGAAAAGCATTTTACAAATGTTTACCAGTTGTTTGGTATTCTTATTTGAATTTTCGATCAAGCAATCAACTATTTATTCAATATTGATTTTCACACACTTGATCAATTGCGATGGAGTTTCCTGTCAAAGGAAGTCATTCGTACGATGCCATTTCAAGACAAAAATATTTTTTACGGAATCTAGCCCCACAACCGCTGCCCTATCGCCTTGTAAGAAATTTGGTCGTGCCGATGTTTTTTTTATATTAAAAATCCGAATGTCCAAATTCCAAACTATAATAAAATAAAAATAAAGTAAACATGGTTTCATGCCTGTTAAATAATTCATTTGTATTTACATACATATATATATATATATGAATTCAAAAGAGTCAAAAAGGAGTGAAAATAGTCATTAGTTGAGTCAATGTCTTTGGTTAATCTGGGTTTATAAAATACTTTTAGTAGTTGGTTCACAGGAAATCTGAGGATTTAGAAAAGACTTTGATCGTCAGCGAAGATTCACTGCCATCTCTACTGTTGTTGTTGGGGATGATTCGTTTGAAGTCGCTGAAATATCTTTCTTTCAGCACTTCAGAGATAATAATAATAATAATAATAATAATAATAATAATACAATATGAAAAATGTGTAGGTTCTATCGACAAAATAAGACATTTCAAATGGACCTCAAGAGGTTTTTCAGGGAAATTGGAAAAGCATTCATAGAAGTCAAAAATCCACCATCTATTGAAGAAGTGCAAACATTTTGGGAGAATATTTGGAGCAACCCAAAGAAATCTAATCCCAATGAAGAGTAGATCAAACGAGAACAAGAAAGAATGAAGGATAAACCTGTGCAAGAATTAAAAAATATAACCAAGCAAGTAAACTCTAACAAAATCCTCAAAATGGAAAATCACAGAAAATGACAAGGTATCCAATTTTTGGCTTTATTATCTGTCATCAATCTATAAAACTCTTTCGCAAACTTTATCAATGCTAATTAATAACCCCCAATGAAATTACAGAATGAATCATTGAAGGTACTACATATCTCCTACCAAAAACCGATGAAACGGATGATTAAAAAATTATAGGCCAATAACATGTCTGTTCACCACAAATAAATTAATCACGTCTTCCTTGACGAATTGTACTTAGTCTTTTCTCGATGAAAACAACATTCTTCCCTTGGAACAGAAGGGATGTTCAAGCGGTTCATATGGTTGCAAAGATCAACTACTAATAAAAGAAATGATCCTGGAAAATTCCAGGGAAAAAAGGTAAAAATCTCAGTACAGCTTGGATAGATACCGTAAAGCCTTTGATAGTGTGCCACACTCTTTGATCCTTAAGGCTTTGGAAATGTACGTCTCCTCAGAGATAGTAAATTTCCTTAAATATAGCATGGAACTGTGGAAAACCACATGATAACTAAATCACACCAAAGGTACTATCACTTGTAATTGTTTGAATATCCGACGAAGAATCTTTCAAAGAGACTCCTTATCAACTTTCTGTTCTGTCTGTCCTTAGTCCCAATTTCGCTTGTAATAATTATGGATACAAAACAAAAAAGTGCTTAATCATCTATTCTATATGGATGATATCAAACTCTTTGCCAAAGACGATAATGGGTTGAAGAGTATCTTTAATACTGTAAAATGTTTCAGTGATGACATCGATATGGTTTGGTTTATTTTGTTTTACGGCATATCAACCTCAATGGGTCATTTAATGCCGACAACTCTTTTTTCTGGGAATATTTTTGTTTTGTCAAAAATCTATTTCTGTTAATATTTTTTTCCTCAAAAATGTATAGCTTGTAATATTATTTTTCAAAAACGTATAATCGATAATATTATTTTTTTCAAAAAACGTATAGTTGGTAATATTTTTTCAAAAACGTATTGCTGGTAATTGTTTGTTTTTTTCAAAAACGTATTGCTGGTAATATTTTTTTTTCTTCAAAAAATTATTTCTGGTAATAATTTTTTACAAAGTATTTCTGGTATTAAAACCTATTTTTACACTTTTATAAAGTTTTTTTTTTACCTCAGTTTCGGGGTTAACTATTTGCCCATAGCTGGGACCCTAACAGGTGCTACCATCCTGGGTCAAAGCGAACCTGGGAAAATAAGCAATTAAGAGGAGGTTCAACGCTCCTCAAAGCCTCATGATCAGAGGCCTTGCTATCGGACATAGTTTATCGTCTTACCCTATCGTCTTGCCCTTAACGTCTTATCCAGGACGGGACATCGATATGGATTTCGAATTAGATAAGTGTGCAAAAGTAATATTCAAGAAAGAGAGAATTATAGAAACACATACCATAGATCTAGATTTTGTCAAAAAGATTAAGGAACTGGAACAAGAAGAAACCTATAAATACCTAGGAGTCAGCGAAGGAGATGGGATAGAGCATGATGAATTGAAGGAGAAAGTAAGAAAAGAATACTACAGGCGTGTGCGTCTACTATTAAATACCGAGTTGAATTCATAAAAAAAAAATGTCAGCCATAAACACTTTGGCTGTCCCTGTGGTGCAATACACTTTCAGCATCCTTAATTGGACCATAACTGACATTAAGCGAATGGATGTCAAAACGAGAAAGCTCCTCACTTGCCACAGCATGCATCATCCTTAGATGTTCATTGTCTGTATGTGCTCAGATCCGAAGGAGGCAGAGGATTAGTTCAACTAGAACTGTCTTACAAAATCACAACAATCGGTCTTCAAAGACACCTGGAAACTACAGCAGACTGGGTGATGATCTGTGTCAAAGAACATGAACGAAATAAGGCACTTTATTCCGTAATAAAGGAAGCCAACAAATTCAGAAGGGAATTTCAGGTAGGTGATGAAGTGAAATTAAGCCACAATACATCTCCTGCAGCGGCAAAGAACCTAAAAATGAAAACAAAAGCAAATGCAATGTATCAAATGCAAAACGATGGCAAGATAAGCCTCTTCATGGTAAATACTCTGCCTATATCAAACAAGCTGATCTAGACAACCCCAGTGGTTACGTAGTGCAGTGTTAAAAGCTGAAATCGAAGGTTTTATTCTTGCTGCACAGAACCAATACTTGCTAGCTAAAAGTTACTAAGTACACATACTGAAAAATGGTGTTTACCCGAAATACAGATTCTGTAATAAATATCCAGAAGCAATTGGCTATCTTGTATCAGGTTACACAGTGCTGGCATCCACTGAATTTAAAACTCGGCATGATAGCGTGGGCCAATATCTGCACTGGAAAATATGCAACTTTTACGAAAAGGAAACTTGAAGAAACTGGTATGAACACCACCCAGCCCCGGTTACGTTACAGAGATAGGACCTGTAACAATACACACAGACTGAACAATCAAAGCTAATCGCCCAGACATCGTGATCAAAGACCACAAAAAAAGAATGTACTTTCTTATTGACATGGCACTTCTTGTAGATTGTAATGTATCTTCAAATATCCTCAAAAAAGTATCAAAATACAATTTTCTTGAACTCAAAAATATGGCACACGAGGACAACAGTAATTCCAGTTATAATTGGAGAACTCGGATTGATTGGCAAAGATTCCGATAGACACATTGAATGGATTCCTGGTAGCTCAAGACTTAAAGAAATACAAAATATTTTACTTACAAGAACAGCTCACACATTATGAAGAGCTTTATCTATGTAAAATGTGTGTGATCTTATTTTTTGCGGTGGGGGCTTACAAAAAATGATAAGTGGAAAATGTCATGAAGACATTTCTGACTTTAGTTCTCTGGTTGGGGCCCCGAAGGATAGGTATATATAACAGAAATAATCAAATAACCAAAATCAGACATTGGAAATTGGGCGAGAAGTCGGGTTTTCAACAAGAAAAAGAATCGTACAAGGATAATGCTTGAGAAAGTCCTTGAATCAGAAACATTAAAGATTATGTTGGATTTCTCAATACAGACAACAACAAAAATGCTTGAGCACAAGAAACCGGATATATTGGTGAAAGATAAAATAGAAAAAGAAAACTTAATCATTGATCCATCTTGTCCTTTTGATACAGGGTTCGAGCAAAAGAGAAACAGACAGTAATTAGCTATGGCCTATTGAACATGCAAGGCTTTAGGAGTTGAACAAAGTCACGATCATGACAGATGCCATTGGTGACTGACAGAATAGAGACCAGGCTAAAGAAAATTGGCATTGATTGCCCAGTGGAACTGTTACAGAAAAGAAACCTTTTGCTAACGATAAGAAGAATCTGGAAAGTGATGAACCAGGGGAATATTACGTGATACCGAAAGCTGCTGGTTGTAGCCCGCTTTGCATGCATAAATTAACTTATATTTAAACATTAATTGAGACGGTGTAGAATACCCTAAATGCAAGAAAATGAGATAATAATAATAATAATAATAATAATAATAATAATTAAAGGCCTAATTACTGCGGCTCAGAATCAAGACCTTGCAACCAAATCCTATCACTATCAAGGATGGAACTAAACCGAAATGCAGGATCTGCGGAAAATATGAAGAAACTGTCGACCATATTATCTCTGGATGTCCAGAACTAGCAAAAGAAAATGAATATACCCACATACATAACAAGCTAGAGACATATATGCACTGAAAGATATGCAACAAGCGCAAAATCAAAACCACTGAGAGATGGTATGAGTACCAACCAGACACAGTTACCCAATATAACGATGTAACTATCCTCTGGGACATGCCAATTCAAACTGACAGAGAAATAAAAGCCAACAGACCAGATATTATCATAAAAGACAAGAAATTCAGTAAGTCTATGCTTATTAACATAGCAGTACCCTCTGAGAGAAACACCACCATAAAATTATCTAGAAATTGTCTAAATACAAGGACCTGGAGATCGAGATTAACAGGATGTGGGGAATGAAGACTGAGACTGTCGTACCAATAGTAATCAGAGCTCTGGGCCTCGTGAGAAAAGGAATGGACAATTTTACTAACAGTGTTCCAAGTAACATCAACAGATAACTTGCCCAGAAGATCGCCCTACTAGGAGCATCCCATATACTAAGAAAAGTGCTATCGATTAAATGAAAATTATCCTATAGGACCTAAGGAGCATAGTTTCGACCCGGCTCTACAGGATAAAAAGCGGGAAACATAACATACAAATAATAATAATAATAATAATAATAATAATAATAATGGAAACGGAAGGCTTTATTCTTGCAGCGCAAGACCAGAGTCTTTTCACTAGGAACTTTCAGACAACTATCATACATAATAGGATGAATCCAAAAGCCGGGTTCTGTGACAAATATCAGGAAACCATAGACCATGTAATGTCAGGATGTTCTAGTATGAACATCATCCAGCATCGGCTACAGAAATAGAACACATCACAAAAAAACAGGAAAATTGAAGCAAATAGGCCGGACATAATGGGCAAAAACCGAAAAGAAAAAAAAAACTTGCCTTCTAATTAATATGGCTTGCCCAGAGGGTTGCAATATAGCAATCAAGGAACCAGTCATAGTAGGTGCGCTTGGAATGATAAAAAAAGGAACACAACAACACATTGAAAAAAAAAACCCTAGAATTCCCAGCTTAAGAAAAATACAAAAAATCTCTTGATAAGTACAGCCCACACACCAAGAAGAACTTTGTCCGTGTAACGCTAGTGGTGTTATGAGAATTAGAAAAACAAATCCAGAAATGTAGCCTCAACAAAACACCACTACCTGCCTTAGGTCTTCACGCAGAATTGGTAGATAGCTTGACCATAATCAGAAATCAAAATATAGTAGTAGTAATAATAATAATAATAATAATAATAATAATAATAATATGAGATTTGAAAGTAAACGAATGGCGATATTACTAAAATCAACTAAGAGGACTAAGATATTAAGAGGTGTTATCGCTTGGTTTCCAGTGAAAGCTACCATATACTATTAACTCATTTGATACAAATAATAATAATAATAATAATAATAATAATAATAAATACTAAGTAATCACCGAAGTTCTGAAACTATGCAATATGAAACTGACAGTTGTGCTAACAAAAATTTGAAAACTGGGAACTATCCCAAAGAAATAGAATTTCCAAAGAAAAGTTGAATTGAGAATGGTGCCTGAGTTCTGGAGCTGCCTGATGCCATTTGGTTTGCAGAAGTTCCAGCTAGAAAAATATGGTTAAAATAGATGAAGAAATAAAGGCTTTTTCCTCGGTGGAAATAATCGAAATCTTGGTTGTTCTTTTTCTTTTCTTTCTTCTTTTTTTTTTCATTCTTCTTTTTTTTTTACTTTTTTTTTTTTCTGTTCATGTTTCGCATTTTGCGTGCCACCGAAATTGGAATCAGAAAAAACAGCATAATCAAAAAAGGGAAGATGAAAGAAAGTTTGGCGCGAAGAAGAAGAAGAAGAAGAAGAAGAAGAAGAAGAAGAAGAAGAAGAATGTAAAGAACGAAGAGAAGAAAAGAACAGAACAAAAAAGAAGGAAAATGAGAAAAAAAATAAAGAAAACAAAAAAGAAAAAATGCGAGTGAAAAAGACGAAAAAAAAAGAATGAAAATAATGAGAAGAAACGAATGAAACAGAAATAAAGAATAAAAAAGTAAAATGAGCAGAAAATAAGTAACATACAGAAAAAATGAACGAAAAAGGAAAATGGAGAATGTAGAAGAATGATTAGCATAGAGAAGAAAAATAACAAAAAAGAAAAAGAAAAAAAATAAAGATTTTGAAAAAAGTACGTGAGGGAATTTGAAGGAAGACAAAAGAATGAAAATCATGAGAGGAAAATGAATAAGTAAAAAAAAAAAAAAAAACAAAGATAGAAAAACATAAATTGCACAAAATAAAAGAATGAAAAGAAAAAGATTTAGAAGTAAAAGAAGGAAATCAAGAAAGAAAAAACAGAGAAAAAGAAGAAAAATAATTTGAAATAGAAGACGATAAAATTAGAATGACAATCATAAGAAAAAGGAAAAAAAAAATGAATAACTGAAAAAGCAAAAAGATTAATAATTTTTAGCGAAGCAAAGAATAAAGAGAAAAAGAGCGAGAAGTAAACATAGAGACGAATGAAAAAACGAGAAGAAAGGAAAAAATATACAAAAAAAAAAGAGAAAAAAAAAGAATTAAGAGAAGAAGAGGAAGAAAAAGAAGAGGTGGATGAGAAAGGAAGAGAGCGATTGAGAAAAGAAGAAGAAAAAAAAGAAGAGGCGAATGAGAAAAAAAGGGAAAGTGAATGAGGAAAGACAATGAAGAAGACGGAGATGAGAAAGTGAACGAGAAAAGAACAAGAAGAAGGAGGTAAAGAAAAGAAGAGAATGTAGAGAGAAGAAGAAGAAGAAGAAGAAGAAGAACGGAGAATAAAATTGGAAGAAAAGAAAATGAAACATAAATGAGATGTTATGGTGAATGGGCAGTTGTGTTAGCGAAGTCAGAAGCGAAATAAATGTGCAAAAATGGTGAGGCTGAAACAAAAAAAAAAAAAAAAAAAAAAAATTTGTTTCATTTCCGGCGCCATTTTAAAGAATGGTTCGCAAAGTGGATGGTTCAAGCGGGGGTAAAAAAAAAAATGTTAAAAAATAAACTTTCACTTCACGAGAAAACCATAAGGTAGTCTTACTCTACAGAAGGATGCTGAGCATACCATGGACCAAATATGTGAGCAACGATGAAGTTTTTGTGAAAATGGAAACAAAAAAGAGATACTTAACGTCAAGAATAGACAGTTAAAATTTCTAGGGATCATAATGAGGAAAGAGGGCTTGTAAAATTTGATACTCACAGAACAGATTAAAGGCAAGAGAGGCAGGGGAAAAACATAGCTAACGAGCTTGTGTAAATGGATAACAGGGTCACATTTAGGAGAAATAACAAAAGAAAAATATATTAAGAGCTACAAAGGACAGGAAATTGTGGAGAGCCATGATCGCCTACACCCTGAAGAAACGCGGCTCATAGAAGAAGATATTCTATCCTAGACAGGCAGGATAGGATTGGATACTTACTAACAAGCCACAAACAGCTTTATTTTGTAAAATCATTGAAATTTCTCCCTCTATCATCACCTATCATATTAACCCCAATCTGGTCTATACTCTCATTGCAAATTCCACAATGTCTGGGTATTATACTTCCTCGCTATATTCGGTTTTGAATTCAGAGGTTTTCCTTCTCCTAGACTGGTTGCCATCTACGGATAGAGAGTCGTGTTATTTAATCCATAGCCGAGAGAAATAAGCGTGCTTCATACCTCTCCTAAGACTACTCGTGTGAAAGTAAATGCAACGAACTGGATCCAGAATTCGAACTTGGATCCTGTTTCAAGCTGTTAATCATCACACCACCAACCTATGCTGTGCAGGTGGTGGCGGGTGAATTTCTCTATAGACTAACATTATTTTGTAGTAGTAGGAAAAGTTTAATAAACAAAATAAATATATAAAAATGAAAATATTTCTTAAATCCCTTGAGAAATATCACCTATTTATCATCTCCTTAACACTGCATTAACATTAACATCAGCCTTCTTAAGGACAGGTCAATCAGTTACCTTTTTTCTGAAACCAGATACTTGGATAAGCAAAAACAAAAGTTCAAATACCCAGTACAAAATCGAAGAACAATCCTACACGCACTCAGCGCACTCCTCCACCATTTGCCGGCTTCAGTATAAAGTCAGGAATAGAGGGATTTTATGTAAGTTCTCTCTGCCCTTTCAAGAGATAGGAGGTCAGGCTGGTCCATTCCTTTAACCACCAAAGAACGAATCAAGACGACTGACTGCTGCAAAGAAGGAGGAGACTCTATGTCTCTCTTTCTCTCTGTGTTCCAACGTAGCGCGAGCTAAGAATTCTGTCGCACAAGAAGGATAAAATTTATATTCATAAAAAGAAAATAAACCTTTCGAAATAACGTTCGCTCATTGTCCATTCATTTTAAATGCAAAAACTAACATTCTGCGCCAACTCCCACAATTGCACCATTACGCATTGTATATAATTTTTGAATGGTAATAGTAATGGAATGCAAGATGATAAAAGCCACATTGAAGTGTATGATAATGATAAAATTGTTGGATCAATTATTTTGGTGTTAGAAACAAATATTTCTATCCATCGGTTACGGGCATTGCTAACCAAGAAAATGCAAGAATAACCGTATCCCCACGCATCTTTGGTTTAGTGCCTCCTTGTTGGATGCTTGTTCAGACGATGAAAAGGAAGTGAAAGATGAAAAGAAAAAAAAAAAATAGAAAGACGAAGAAAAAAATAGAAAATAAAATACTTGGGAAGAACGAGAAAGGAGAAAAAAACGGTACAGTGTAACCCGGATATAAGAGAGTTGTCGGGACTGGAGACGAAGTCTCTTATATCCGGGTTTCTCTTATATCCGGGTCTCTTATATCCGGGTTACACTGTATTAATCATCATCATCATTATTATTATCATCATCATCATCATCATTATTTTATTATTACAGAAAACCCGGATAAAAAAAAGTTTTTCGGGAGAAGTCTCTTATATCCGGGATATATCCGGGTTTGGTCTATTTATATACATTAACACAGGCTCTTTGGGACCAGAAAATCTCTCTTATATCCGGGTTTCTCTTATATCCGGGTCTCTTATATCCGGGTTACACTGTATTATCATCATCATCATTATTATCATCATCATCATCATCATTATTTTTATTATTACAGTGTAACCCGGATATAAGAGAGTTGTCGGGACCGGAGAAGTCTCTTATATCCGGGTTTCTCTTATATCCGGGTTTGGTCTATTTTATATACATTAACACAGGCTCCAATTTGGGACCAGAGAAAATCTCTCTTATACCCGGGTTTCTCTTATATCCGGGTCTCTTATATCCGGGTTACACTGTATTATCATCATCATCATCATTATTATCATCATCATCATCATCATTATTTTTTTATTATTACAGTGTAACCCGGATATAAGAGAGTTGTCGGGACTGGAGAAGAAGTCTCTTATATCCGGGTTTCTCTTATATCCGGGTTTGGTCTATTTTATATACATTAACACAGGCTCCAATTTGGAACCAGAGAAAATCTCTCTTATACGCGGGTTTCTCTTATATCCGGGTCTCTCATATCCGGGTTACACTGTAATAAAAAATCTCAAAAGAAGAATTAAATGAAGGAAAATGAAGAAAATGAAAATGGGGAATTAGTTGAATGAAAAGAAACTAGAATCAAGAAAAAAAGAAAAAAAGAGAAATAGAATTAAAAAAGAACAATGAAATTTTTTTTTTTAATCAGTATGAAGGAAAATAAAGAAGAAAAAGATAAAGTAGATTATAAAGATAAGTGAATGAAAAATAATGAGAAAATAGGAAAAGAAAAAAGAGGAATAAGAACTGAATGAAAAAATGGGAAGAGGAAGAAGAAAATAAGAAGTGGAATAAAATGAAGAATGAGATTAAGTAGAAGAAAATAATGAATGACGGGAATATCAGTAAGAAAATGAAAAATGAGAAGCGGAATAAAATGAAGAATGATAAAAAAAAAAAGAAAATGAAGAATAATAATTGAAAGAAGAAAATAAAGACTGAGAATAGATATAAAAGGAAAATCTGAAAAAGAACAAAATACAATTTGAAAAGAAGGAAAAAAGAAATGAAGGATGAGAAAAAGGCAAAAAAAAAAATCAAAGGAAGAACGAAAATGAGAAAAAAAATAACGAAAGAGAAGAATGAGAAAAAAAACGAAAAATGAGAAGAAGAAGAAGAAGAAGAAGAAGAGAACGAAAGAAAAAATACAAATATAAAAAGAAAAATGAGCATTTGATAAGAACAATAAAAAGAAAAATGAGAGAATGAGAGAGAAAAAAGTAAATGATATGAGAAAAAAAAAACGAATGAGAATATCAAGAATTAACTAGTAAATGGAAATAGAAAGAAAAAAGAAATAAATAATTGAAAAACAAAAAGAAAGAAAAAGAGAGGAGGAAAAATAAGAAATTAAAAGAAAAGAAAAACAGAAAATGAAAAAAAATAAGATACTAATCCAGAAAGAGAGGCTGGAAAGCAAAGAAAATGGAAAATAAAGACGTGAAAAGAATGATGGATGTAAAAGCTTTGAGATCTTTGCAAAGATGATACAAGCATATGGAAATGTATTATTAGAATCCTTCTCACGTTTTAATCTTTCGCTCACGCAAATCCATACTCAGATTCTCCCGATGCGTACTCGGTGCCTTTGGCAACCCATTGAATCACGATGACAATGGCTTGCTTTTAAGAGCAAATGGCGGCGCGAACATAACATCGGTGGGAACATTTGTGATTTGCTCCTTTCTTTGTGCGCATGTCTGTAGACCTGCTCATGCGCATATAATGTTTGCACGTCCGAAATATATATAGAGAAAAAAAAACATGCATAAGGAGAGTGTAGAGCTATTTTGCAGAAGTTTTCATAAGATGCAACGAGAATTTTTTTTCCATGATCTGCTCTCCCAGTAGATACTGAATAAAGACTTGTATAACATCAAAAGGGTTGATGTTGGGCTGAGGGCAACGGTGAGCAATGATTAAGACTTGATTCATTAAGAAGCTAAACAATTTAATATATATATTTTTTGTATATATGTTTTTTTCATATGTTTGTGTGTGTGTGTGTGTGTGTGTGTGTGTGTGTGTGTGAAATTTCAGAGTATATCTGTAAAAGACAATATGAATAAAAACAAAAGGAAAACTTATCTCAGCTGACGCGTTACGCCCTCTGAAGGACTTTATCCATGTAAATGCAGGGATTTAATTATGTAAACTGTATTTATATACAAGAGATTAAATTTTTAATGGTTTCCAAAATTTTTAATGGTTTCCAAAATTTTAAAATTTAAAACTGCTTATAAATATTCACCAGGTTAGCCAAAAAGTCTACGCAATCTATGGAGGACGCCAAGTAACAAAATTCAATGTCTCATAAATGAAAGTGAATAAATGATGTTCTTGAAATTTTTTTTATTTTTTATTTTAATGCAAATTAATATTTAAATTAATTTTGTTTGGGATTAATCAATATGTTATATATTTTAAATAACAAGAGGTTATAAATTTGATCGTTTTCTTTTTTATAGTCAAGTATGATGGCTTGGGAAAATAACACAGATTTATATTTTGATAAGACTTTATAGCGGCACTCTCGAGAATTTCCTGTCTAGGTTACTTCCTTTTCTAATAAGTGTGACGCGTCGGCCGAGAGAAGTTTTTATTTTGTCTTTATCCGTCTAGATAATAAATGCGAATGTCAGTGTGTCACACCTTTTCAACTTCACTCCTAGACGCCGTAGCCCAACATATCACACCATTTTAGAATCGGGCCGACTCCGTGAGCAAATTAAAAACATTCCGGGTCGGATCCGGAACCTCAATCCTGAAATTTGGGATTCCCAAGTTTTCATTATTGCAATTGTTTTCGGCGATATTTTACATGATTTTTTGCAACGAATTTTTTCGTACGATAACAATTTTTATAACTTGGAAATAAATTTGGGAATAATCGAAATTAAGTGCGAAATCTAGCAAAAATAAAGACCTACGTACATCAAATTGTCTTATACATTTTTTTCTTTTAAAATTGTTCTTGATATATAAAAATTTATATATCGTTATCCTATATATATCTATATATATATATATATATATATATATATATATATATATATATATAGATATATGTTTAATATACGACTCGAATTTCGTTGGTTACCCAATTCTCGTGCCCGATGAGTTGGGTGACCAACGAAACCCGAGTCGCACATCACACGTAGGCGGTAGAAGAATTATCGTTGAACTTTTAAAAGGTAATCTTAAATATTAATACAATACTTAAATGCAGTGATCAATTTTGAATTCTTCTGTAGTTTATTCTTGTTACAAATTCATGACGGTCGTCTTCGAGTATAGAATCCAGAAGTTAGCAATGAATATTTCGGAGACAATAGGAAAGCGTAGTTCAGGTTAGCAGTGGATGTCGCAGCAAAGTAGCAGAGCGTAGTTCTTCCTTCTGTCATCTTCGCCTGACAAGTTGGCACTGGTCATTCGGGTAGGATAAACAAAAATGGCCGCCTTTATACACGACGGATAGAATGTTCTGCGGCTTCTGATTGGTTAACCTTCTATTGGTAGACTATAAAGTGAGTCCAAGCATTTAGACTAACTCACTAGTTACGCATATATACACAAAAAACTGCAACAATTCTTGCCTATCGCATCTAATCCTTTCTACCTATTGTGATGAAGGGCTGATCAAGAGCCCTCCGCAGGAGCTAGCTTAAATGCCGCACTATCGGGCGGCTTTTAAGGTAGTATGTGTGTGTGTGTGTGTGTGTGTGTGTGTGTGTTGGTGCGTTTTGTGAGTGTCCGATGTGCGGCTAATGTAACGAATAGTAGCTCGTAATGAAAAATCGAAGCGCCGTTCGAATACCAATCGAGAGAAAATATGAATTCACCACTTCTCCTCCAGCTATGGGCTAAATAGCAGACTCTGCTTTCTAGCCGTGGTTGGCTATCAGTCTTGGCGAAGGACAACTGTTAATTCAAAACTGTAACCATAGATTTAACTTGTCAACAATGATCTTATTCGTCTAACGAGTTGACAGCCATAGTTTAGACTAGGGGATAACCATCCACCGTCCCCCTCGCCACATCCCGCCCACGGTGGATTTTTTTTCCGTCCCGTCAATTTTACACCTGGACACTAATTATCTAATTAATTCGTGGAGCAAGTGATAGAAAATTATCAGTTGGATTTAATCGACTTACAATGCGACGATTTTTTTAAATCAAAATTTAATTGCGAATCAACTACTGATATAGACAAGAAATATGTTTTGCCCAGCGGAAAATAGAAAAGCCCTTTGAATAATGCGGAAATTAATCGCATCATTATTTGGAAGTACATATGTTTAGGAACAATTTTTGCGAAAATGAAATATACGAAAAGACGTGGGTGATGTTTTGTTCCTTTCATCGATAAAATATTTCACCTGATGTCGAGAAGTTATCGAACAATAAGGTGAAACAAGTTTCTCATTAACTAATTTGCCATTTCTAACTGTATTTAGTTTGTAGTAAAGAATTTACATTTTTTTGTTGTTTGTTTTAGTTGTTATTCTGTTATTCCTAAGGAACATTGTTTAAATAATATAACATTAACGTCGTTGTTTTTTCTTTAAACATCCAAACCAAGACGACCTTCTGGACGGAGCGATCTGAGGTTGAGAAAAATTTATTAAAGTACATTTGATGTCTCTTCTCCGAGGCAATACCCAGCTTTCTGGCTCGCTCTCTCCAAAAGGCTACCGACACCTTTTTTTCTTTTTTTTTCTTTTTACAAGCATTTCACCCCAAGGAAGGCGGGAGTGCTACAAGCACACAAGGGGTTACAGTGAGTGGGAGCGAGAGTAAAGAAGTGTGATAGAGGAAAGGATGACGAGAAAGACAGGGAATAAATCAAGGCATCTGGAGATGTCGATTGACATTGCATTTGAATATTTGGGTGATTATAGCTATCAGGGAAACAACTAAGAGGAAGGGAGTTCCACAGACGGGAAGTGCGAGACATGAAGCTATTGGAGTAGAAGAGAAGGCTACATTTAACCGTTTCGACAGTGAAAGGGTGGGACTGAAATGCCAACAGAGTAGCACGTTTAAATTCATGCAGTTTGGGAACCAGCAAAAGTAGCTCATCGGAGCAGTTACCGTGAAGGATTTGTAGAAAAGGCCGAGGGAAACGACGGCACGTCTGTGAGAGAGCGACTGTAAACGAGATGCCAGATCAGGGCCAGCCACATTGCTTATCCGTCTCTGGATTTTGTCGAGGACCTTAAGACAAACAGCGGGGGTACCTGACCATATATGACAGCTGTATTCCATGCAAGGGCGAATGGTTAATTTATAGATTTGAAGGATGGACTCAGGCGAGAAAAATCTTTCTGGCGCGACACAGAGAACCAACTTTCCTTGCGGTAGATGAAGCTATTGATTCAATGTATTTATTCCATCTCAGGTAAGCGGACAGTATGAGACCAAGCAGTCGCAGAGAGGTGCTCTCATGGATCATATATTCTAATGGGAGACAGAGTGGGTTCTCTGTGGTGGGTAAAACAGAGTAGTTTTATTTTTGAGGCATTAAAGTTCATCAGCCATTTCTTGCCCCAGTTAACAACAGAATGGAGGTCCTTTTCGAGATCAATAACCAGGTTAGTTTTGTCAGCGATATCGAATTTGCTATTGAATCAGGAGTAAATAATAGTGTCATCTGTATAGATGACTACCTGGTTTAAACATTAGGTTACCAGTTTGATATGGGAGTCAACAGGTAATAGCGGCGTTGGTCAGTTTTCTGAAGAGGGATATTTTCTTGTGTTTGAAGGAGATATGTATTTATGGGATAGGTTGTTGAGGACATATTATTCTGGTTGCATGAGATTTGTTTTCAACAGGAAACAGTGTTGGGATAATATTGTATTGTACAACATGTGATTCTTTTGGGACTCGGAGGTCTCTGAAGTGGAAAAGTCACAAGTCTTGTCATACTTTTAAAATTTTTTATATATTTTTTTATATATCGTGTATATATTTTTTATTTATATATATATATATATTTATATATATATTTGGTTGGATTGATGTGAGTTTGTGACCCTGGGTTTTACGCTTTTGCGATCGTCAGACAAACTGATTAATTTTTTAAAAATTTGGGTTTATGTAGATTGCGTGTATTGGTGTTATTATGGGAGTGGAGGGAATCGTCGTCGTGATGTCATCGCTACACTTCCAATCTTTGAATTTCAACATACAAATGTGTATGTATAGACACAACACCACCCATATATATACATATGTCAAATCCCAAACTGTCCACATCCGGCGGACAAGCAAGTGTGTATGTGTGTCTGCGTACATCATCTGATGTACGGACATGCATCTATGTTTGCGTTAGCACGATGACATCACGACGACGATTCCCCCCACCCCACTCCCATAATAACACTAATACATGCAATCTACATAAACCCAAATTTTAAAAAAATTAATCAGTTTGTCTGACGATTACAAAAGCGTGAAACCCAGGGTCACAAACTCACATCTATCCAACCATGTTAGCTCTATCTCTGATATTGAGCGCTTTCTAATAAGTACCGCGCATATAATATATAATTATATATGAAGAAATATATTTTTAAGATGAGCTATATTTATGGGATAAAGTGCTCAATATCAGAGATAGAGCGTGTGTAAATTTAAAAGTGAACATAGAAGTCAACACTTAGAGGGGACAGTCTGTTTCATGCTATATGCAATCGTCAGGTCACGTGTACTGTTTTTTTCTCGGCTATTTATATATATATACGGGTCAGTGGTGCATTGTGGGTAGTCTATTTTGACGATTGCATATAGCATGAAACAGACTGTCGCTTCTAAGTGTTGACTTCTATGTTCACTTTTATATTTAAATAATTATATATATATATATATATATATATATATATATATATATATATATATATATATTTTTGTATTTATATACACACACTTTTCACATATATTTATATATATATATATATATTTTTATTTAGATGGCATGTAAGAGCACAATAAAAATTTTTGAAAGAATCACAAAGTTTTCAGATTACTTCAGGACTATTTTTCAGGTTGATCCTGAATTTTAGTTCTCAAATTAATTACGCTGGAAATGAAATGAGATATGTCGTTAATGAAAATTATTGCAATCAGATATAAGTTAAAATGGATGACAAACGAAACAATTAGAAAATTAGAAAAATGAAAATAAACAAGAAATACAATATAAAAAATATAAATGTATCTCGTTTCATTTCCGACGTAAAAAAAATTAAAAAATATACAAATCGTTAGCAAGCACTGACAAAGATGGCAGGGACAACCGGAAAAATTTGAAATTCTTTGTGCAAGAACACTTAAATCTTTATTGTGATCTACACGTCAACTAACTAAATAAATATGCACAAATATTTGTCTTATAATATATATATATATATATATATATATATATATATATATATATATATATACTAGCAGCATGACCCAGCGTTGCCCGTGATTGATTCAAAAATCGTACGACTCATACAGCAATCGCTATCACTTGACTTAAAATATTTTTGCCCTTCCTTGCCTTTAAAGGAGTGCCCTTTGCCGTGCTGATGTTGCTACATGCCTTACTTCTTGCCTATCTCACACTGCGAATTTTTCTAAGCTCTATACTAAACATTAAAACTGTTACGAAAAAAAAGAACTAAACAAAATGAACACAAAACGATCAGCTTTTAAAAAGGACTCGTAACCGAATGAAAAAAAGAATGTTAACAACAAATACTTTTCACACCCAACCCAATTCTGCGGAATCAGAATCAACGTTGAGTTTAAGCAAGCGAATGAGCCAATTGGAGTAAAGTGCCCTGCAGATTTAAATTTTGGTGCAAATCCGTCGAAAATTGCGGCCGTGCATTCGTTATACACACACACACACAGACACACACAGAGATCCCGCCTTTTATATATATATATATATATATATATATATATATATATATATATATATATATATATATGGTTAGGTAAATTAGATAACTAGATATTAGTGACCGTATACGCGTGTGCTGGCATGCATACGCTCGTAAGCAAATAAATAATTACCAAATTTAGCCAAGAGGAGTAGACATAATGAGTGCTCAATGGGATTAGACAGACCTAAAAATATATATTAATGAATACACATATACCTACGTTTGATGTGCGACTCGAGTTTCGTTGATCACCCAAATCATCGGGCACGAGAATTAGGTAATCGAGTCGCACATCAAACGTAGTTATATGTGTATTTATTAATATATATATATATATATATATATATATATATATATATATATATATATATATATATATGGGGTAACGATATATAATTTTTTATATATCAAGAACAATTTTTCAAGAAAAGATGTACGGCACATTCGGAAAGATTTTTTGATGCGTTTCATCCGTTAGGACTTCATCGGACTGGGTTTGTTGACGTTGTTATGACTGCACATGTGCATGAACGAGAGACGCTGGTAGTTGCAAAATTTTGGAAAATAATTTTTTCCAATATATATATATATATATATATATATATATATATATATATATATGAAATGGAAAAGTCCGACAATTATGTATCGGAGGACACATTTTCTATGAAAGTTTTAGTACATTCTGGCCGGTAAATGTTGTTAATATTGTTTATTATAAAAACTGAGCATTTACTTGTATCTATAAAGAAAAATAACGTATAAACAGAAAATATATTAAAATAATTTCCGGACTTCGTTCATTTCATAATATATGATCTCATTTGTTTACGTTAAGATTGTGACAGAGAGGGAAAGTCTGGGAAACACACACGTATATATATATATATATATATATATATATATATATATATATATATATATTAATGAAATTGGAGTAGATTTGAATAACGAAATTAAATCAGAGGATTTTGTTTACTAATAGGGAAATTTGATCGAGGGCAGAAGTTGTACCCATTGAATCTGGATCATCAGTAGACGAGGGAAATGGTTAAAATAATTTTTATCGATTAAAAATTGAAATAGAGCTGAGTAAGCTAGAAGAAACTTTGGAATTCACATGATTTTGGTTGAAGCAGCCAGAACCCCGTGATAATTGCGTGCAAAATAGTAGGGCTGAGGGTCAGTTATTATCAGCCAGGTTTATCTATATAAACGCGTACTTATGCTGAAAAAGGCAGACTGGAGAAAATTCTTGAAGAGGGAATTTCCCAGGCATTCAGGCCGGTAAATGTTGTTAATACTGTTTGTTATAACCAGACCATTTGCTTAAATATTTTTATCTATAAAAATAATGGATAAACAGAAAAAAATATATATATATTGTCTTTTTATTGATTGATTCGATTTCTACGGCTTATCAACACTTTGAAAGTTATTTAAATCCAAAAAGTATTTTTTTAAATGGTAAGAATGTTTTTTTGGGTTTTTTATTAGATAATTTTTTCGCGATACAAGTCACACATATCTAAGGGGATAATAGGTGGATTGATAGAGAGAGAGAGAAGGGGTATTTGCGCGGAAGCGAATATAACAAATCTAGCTGAAATTGAAATTCGACTCTCCGATTAAAAATTCAGAACCATAATCCATTGCACTATCCACACATCCAAGCTTATATTACCTAGAATTCCCAAGCGGTCACCCATCTAGGTACTGACCAGGATCGACGTTGCTTAACTTCAGTGATCATACAGGAACCAGTGTTTCAGCCTTACATGTGTATTGGAAGACAACTATTTTTTGCATATATTTTTTTAAAGAATCACAAAATTTTTTTGTTTGCTCTTGCAACCTTTGTCAGTACTAGATACTAATTTAAGTTATATATATATATATATATATATATATATATATATATATATATATATATATATATATATATATATATATATATATACCAAGTATATGATTGGTGTATATGGAATGAATTCCAATAACCAACAAATACTATTCTTAAAATAGTGCTCAATACAAAGTAGAGCAGATATAATTATTATTTCTAAAAAATTATAACATAAGTATGTTATAAAATCACTACAAAAATAGCCATTTTGTTTCAACACTCTCAGTGTCTTATCAAGTGATGTGTTGAATGTAAAATAAATCTTTTATTTACATTCAACATCATCACTTGATAAGACACTGAGAGTGTTGAAACAAAATGGCTATTTTTGTAGTGATTTTATAAATATATTTATGTTATAATTTTTTTTTAATAAATAATAATTATATATATATATTTATATATATATATATATATACACGAGGTATAATAAAAAAAAGTATTGGGACTCAGTCAGTTATGTACCATGCGTGATACACGCTTAGGCGATCATGTATCTTTCGATACATGACTGACGAGGCAGATTTTTTTCCCGCAGTAGGTTGCCATTTCGTTCTGCGGTAGACCAGCTTCCATCCAAGGCTATAGAACCCGGTCTGTCCTCCTATTTATCCATAGCTGTGGGGAAGAAGAGGATCCATACCTTTCCCAAGTGTATTATCACGTAAGTGAATGTCATGGATTCGACTGGAATTCAAACATGGCTCTCTGGTTCCTCAATCCGAGCTGCTATCCATTACTCCACCGTGACTGTATTGAAGACTACAACACAAATCAATTCGACAATTAATCTCCTTCGAATTAGTCACTTTTTCTGAATCAGCACACGTTATCCAGCGTCGTTTCTATTGCTGGAAGGAGTCATTGGACTCCTTTTTGGAGATACCGAGTCGCATTCTTGTGGATTGCCTTGACATCTTGAAATCGTGTTCCTTTCAAATGGATTAGATTTTTGAAGAGTTAAAAGTCACAAGGGGCGAGATCTGTGGAAAATGGAGCTTGTTTGAACTGAGGAATGTTGTTCTTGGCCAAAAACTGTTGCGAGGCGACCACACTCTACGCACATTTTTCCAAGCTATAAACAAAGGAAATGAGAAATAAAGTTATAACTTAGTCCGTATGCGTAACAGAGTTCAAGGTCAATCTGTGCCAAGCGGTTTTACTTTGCGTAGTTTAGTTCCGTTACCATAGCAACAGTCACGATTCAAAAAACTTCCCTAGAACCCCCCACCCCCCAAAAATAATAAATAAATAAAAAATAAAAATACTAGAACAGTCAAAAATTAAACACGGTAGCATGTCTAGAGAATATAACTGACCACATATAGCGACTATCGAAAGAAAAGAGGAAAAGTGGGGAAAAAAGTGGAAAATAATGATAAAAAATAACGAAAAAAAGAACAAATGATCACGACGCCCTACACGTACTTACACCCGCACAGACGGGAGCACGCGCGTGAACGCATATCAGCACAATCGGACACACGAACACAAACCATACGGAAAATACTTACACCAATGACGGGTGTATAATAAAAAAGAAAATATCGAAATATAAAGGGATAAATTACTGATACCCCCCTGAAAATGGATGGACAGATCTGCCTATGGAACTCTGGAGTCGAGATGCTAAAGGTAACATCAGTCAGCTAGGTGAGAAACTTTTGCTTACATGATATATATATATATATATATATATATATATATATATATATATATAGAGAGAGAGAGAGAGAGAGAGATAGATAGATAGATAGATAGAGAGAGAGAGTATAAAATTGAAAAAGTATTTTTCATACTATTTTTCTAAATACCATTTGTTCATAAATAAAATGATACAAAATTATATTAGGTTGGTGTAAAAATAATGACGTAATGATGTCGTTTTTTGACGTTAAAAAATACGTCCAAAAACGACATTATTACGTCATTATTTTTGCACCAACCTAATATATCGTTATACCATATACATATATATATATATATATATATCAGGGATACACTGTCAGGAATTATGCAAAAATGTTAGTCGGTAGATCTTTATAAAGTAAATTGTCAACAAAAGTATTGCCAACACAAAGTACTTAAGTACTTAAGGGATACACGGCATTGCCGGGGAAATAACTTCACATACGAAAACAAAAAAACAAAAAAAAAAATAGAATTTAGTTTGAATATGTTTTTCTTGGTTGCACTGTGTTTTGCAAACAATTCTGAAAAAAAAAAACAAAAAAAAAAACGAGGTTTTAGCTTTTAAATTTCTTTCACATGATTGAAAAATATCTCCCTTATTCCGAAATTGACCTCCGGTGTTTGTCCAAGAGGATTAGTAAAGGTTAAGCAGCATGAGGCATCGTTTTCTGGCCAAGTTATTCCCACACACTGATTCACCGTCCAAAAATGTAATTGTTTGGTTGCAAACAGAATCAAATTATCTGATTCCAATTCTATTTGATTTTCCGATGGAATTGTAAAATACCGACTTACTAAGCGTAGCTTAGACGTGGCTCTAAGCCGCAAATATGGTGCAGCCGGAGAGAGTCGAATTTACTACTAGATTTACGCTCACATCGCATAGAAACACTGGTTCTTGTACGATCACCGAAGTTAAGCAACATCGAGTCTGATCAGTACTTCGAGAGGTGGCTGTTTTGGAATATCAGTTGCAGTAAGCTTGAATGCGCGGTTGGTGTAATCGATAACAACTCGTAATTGTTAATCGGAGAGCCGAGTTCTAATCCCCGTTGTGCTCATTTTATTTACTTTTGCGTAAATACCCTTGAGAAAGATAAAAAAAAAATCCACTCATTCTCCGTCCATTCAAGCTATAGATTAATTAGCAATACTTGTATCACTAAAGTATCTCCCCAAAATATTACAATATTTAACTGTTAAATGTAGCTGTCTCTTCTACACCAATAGCTTCATGTCTCGCTCGCACCTCTCGCCTGTGGAACTCCCTCTCCCCTTCCTGTTTCCCTGATAGCTATAATCTCCAACTATTCAAATGCAATGTTAATCGACGTCTCCAGATGCCCTGATCTATCCCCTAACCTTCTCTTCATCCTTTCCTCTATCACTCCTTTTTGCTCTCGCTCCAACTCTCTGTAACCCGCTGTAGCTTACCTCCTTGCTTGGGGTGAAACGCTTAAAAAAAAAATCTAAAAATGTTTTCTGGCTTTAAATAACCTGAAAAGCGTTGATAAAGCTGTAGAAAGCGAGTAAATAAAAAAGAACTTAGACTCTGTTGTAACAGATTAAGCGAGACAATCGCGCTAACAATTAAAACACATCATATAAGTGTTCGATAAGTGTAATGATTTACTAAGTGTAGCTTAGAATTTATGTAGTAGCAGTGAGGATCGAGACAAGCTAGCTAACCATTACACCACATGGAAATTCTGAAAGTGTTTGAATAAGCATAGCTTAGATGTGGCACAAGGCTGCATGTATGGGGCACCCACTGAAGATCAAAGTCACTACTCCTAACTGATCTAGCAAGACAAGTTCGTTCCCATTACAGCGCATAAAAGTACCCAAAAAGATTGACTAAGTGTGGCTTAGATGTGGTGCAAGGCCACAAGTATGGGGCACCCAGTGAGGATCGAACTCAATGCTCAATCGTAATTGATCTAGCGAGACAAGCGCGCTAACCATTACACCACATAGAAGAGCAATTTATTAAGCGTAGCTTAGGCGTAGTACAACGCGTAATATATGGAGTCCCCAATTAGGATCAAATTCACTACTCAGTCGTAATTGATCTTTGTGCTGTACCTTTTAGGAAAACTATACCGATTTAGAAAAGGTTGTTGTCTTACGCTCTTTCTATCCATATTCAGGCCATTTGCTCCCAGGATAAGCTCTAGATTATGCTAATATCTTTCCAAAATAAATCAACTTTAGCTAATAACAACTTACAATGTGCCCTAAAAGCCACTAAAAACGAACACAAAAAATAAAATTGCTCTACTCTAGAGATATCAGTGTCAGCCGATATCTTGTTAAATGAAAAAATCTGAGGGACAATACCGAATTTGTTTCGACAGTTATTGCCTTGATTATCAGCTACACGAAGTGGACCTCACAAGAACCATGTCAAACGATTCTGACAAAGATTGTCACTAAGTGAAGACAGACCTTGGGTTTTTGATATGACAAGATAAAGAACGCTGTCTCTATAAGACAGTGGTCACGAGCAGCTGAAAACAGGGCAACCCAGATAGGGACAAGAGACAGTTTCGCTGCGACGCGAAAATCATGACACGCCTGTGAGGCTGTTCACCTCGCCTCACCTTTGTCTCGCTCGTCTACAGCAAAAGGTCAAATTTTCTTACTTCTATAATCGTCTTATTTCGTGGATAACGATCCGACTAAAGAGATATTCTTAAGCCACAACTGTTTGACTGGAAGAAGCTGCGCCCTAACAACGAACTTGGTGTCTGCTCTGAGCTGCAACGCTACACTACAAAAACCATGGATCAATAATTTAATGTCAACGAACATATCGTCGCCATTATGCTGTGAGAGATTCTCCAAGTTTTGAAAGTAAAGCTTCAGTAAGTGACATTCCACGAATTGACATGCCATGTTCGGTGAGGAACGAAGGAGTATTTGAGCAAAGAAGATCCATACGCATTAACTCGAAGGCGGTTTCGATAGGTTTGAATCTTTCAGGCGTTCTCCTTAACGAATTCTTAAATGCATCAATCTGTTTCCGTACAAAATGTGGCAACTGCTCATACGACAAAGGCCACAATCCAGCTTCTTTGGCAAATTTGAGGGAAAAGAATAATTTCTCACTGTTACAGTTTAAACTGACAAGACCCGAGGTCTTGCTATATGACTTTTCCAAAGAAATTTTTATGTTAAACTCTCCAACAACTGAAGAGCAACATTCAGGCAGACACCATAGTACCAGAGCCTGAAACACTGACTGTTGTGATGAAAAATGCCTTTGAAAGTGCACTTTTATGCGAACCTACAAATAGATGTCACTTAAACGATGTAACATTTTTCAACCGGTGTAAATTTATTTCACATATCTACTCTACATATTACTATGGTCTTGGGAATTGAAGTTAAAAAAATAAAGGAGTTATTAAATTTTGAAAATTCTTGGTGACTTTTGGACCACCCTGTATATATGCATAAAATGAAGTTATCTGTTTGTTTGTCCGCTATAAACACAGAAACCCCTGGAGGGACGTCAACTAAACTTGAACTGCAGATGGACTATTACCCAAAGTATGCCCTAGGATATAGAAAGTTGTTTCGGGTCGACTATTTTTTTTTTGACCTCTCATGACCTTCATGGTCATGAGAGGTCAAAAATAAGATAAAAGGCGCCATTTTTTATTGAAGTTAAATATTTATTTCTACGTAAAACGCCGGGTACTTCTGCTAGTATACAAATATAATATGATGCTTTAAGTAAAAAGAAATAAAAGTTAAAAAATAAGTTATTAAAAATTTGAAATCCCTTGGTTACTTTGATTCCCTTGGTCATATATATATATATATATATATATATATATATATATATATCAGGTCATCCCATAAGTTCTGTCCGAGTTTTAACTTTTTGTTAAAATGAACGAAACTTAAAGAGTATTTTATAATGTCTAATGGAGTTGAACATTATTTTTATGTTTAGATGCATTTAAACTGATCAAATTTTATTTCAGAGAACAATAAAATTAAACTTTGTTTGATTAAAACCCTGCTAACATGGAAGTACCCAAGAATCATTTGAGGCACATAATGCTTTATGAGTTCAAAAAAGGAAACTCAGCAGCCGAAGCGGCCAGAAACATTCACTCAGTTTATGGAGAGGAATGTGTGAATGAAAGAACTTGCAGAAGATAGTTTGCAAAATTCAGAGGTGGAGATTTCACCCTTGAAGATGAAGATCGAACCGGACGTCCAGTTGAGTTTGATGAACAGCCCTTGAAGAAAATCCTGCTTTATCAGTTGAGGAATTGGCAGTGCTTCTCAGTTCAAACCATACAACTGTTCATTGTCATCTTCAACAAATTGGAAAAGTTCCTAAACTTGGAAAATGGGTGCCTTATGAACTGTCTGAAAACAACCTCAAATCCCGAGTTGACACTGCTCTTCTCTCCATTCTCGACAACTTTTCACCATTTTTTGGATAGACTTGTGACTGGCGACGAAAAATGGATCTTTTATCGAAATGTTAAGCGTCGTAGACAGTGGCTTGGTAAAGGGAAAGGACCCCAGCCACAGCCGAGAAGGGAACTTCACGAGCAAAAGGTTCTTCTCTCAATCTGGTGGGATCGCCAAGGAATAATCCACTTTGAATTCTTACCACCTAATGCAACAATTAATGCTCAAATATACTGTCAGCAAGTAGAGTGTTTGAACCAAGCTTTGAGGAAAAAAAGACCTGCTCTCGTGAATCGAAAAAAGGTGATGTTTCATCAGGACAATGCGCGACCCCACACAGCAAGAATCACGTCACAAATGATCGAAGAACTTGGTTGGGAGAAAATTCTTCATCCACCTTATTCTCCCGATCTTGCTCCTTCAGACTACCATTTGTTTCGTAGCTTACAAAATCATTGGGAAGAAACAGCTTTTGTAACACAGGAAGAGGTTAAAACTGACATTTGAGAGTTCTTCGAATCAAAGCCAAAAGAATTTTACTACAGTAATGGAATTAGTAAGCTTGTTAATAGATGGAAGGAAGTCATAGATAATCAGGGAAAATACATTGTTGATTGAATCTGTAATTAAATGTAAGATTTGGTCACTTGTTTTCTTTATTCAAAATTCGGACAGAATTTATGGGATGACCTGATATATATATATATATATATATATATATATATATATATAAAAAGTAATGGATTTTTATTGATCAGTCCGACAGATTCTTATCACTTTAAACGTTATTTTTAGTGGATACTCATATCTGAGTAGACGCTCAATTTTTTTATTAACCTGTATAGTTATTTATTTATTTTCGTCTACCAGCCTGAATAATCGATAAATCTTATTAAAGAAAAATATGGGCTCCCCGACAGGATTCGAACCTGCATCTCTCTGGACAGAGGGAAACCGTCGTTAGATCCGACGTGTCTTAACCGACTTGGACACTGGGCGGTAAAGAGTTGAATTCATACATTTCAAACTGTTTTTTTGTTTCAGTTTGAATTTAAACTTGATGCGCATGCAACTACACACATATATATATATATATATATATATATATATATATATATATATATATATATATATATATATATAATAAAAATATAGTTTCAAGGTATGCTCTGTTTATTGGTAAAAGTGCTTAATATCAAGGAGTATGTGAAATATAAGAGTGAACGCTGACGTCAACACCGAATGGCTACAGTCTGTTTCATGCTTAAAAGCAATTTTCAGGCTATGTGAGTTGTGTGTTGTTATATGGCGTTCAAACATGAAACAGACTATCACAACTCAGTGTTAACCCAGTGTCCACTGAGGTGTGACGTGTGAGCGTGTTTATATATATATATATATATATATATATATATATATATAAGCAATTGCATGTCTACTGCACTGATGATCTCTGATACAGTGAAACAGTCTGTCTATGGAGGATTATTTACATTCCCTCTCGTAGCTTGAGCACTTTGGAAGGAAGGAATTTGTCGGCGGCAGCTAATTAATGCTAAAAGCACTTGCCTATGAATTGAGCACTCTGGCAGCCAGTAATGTTTATATCGCGTATATAATGCGTTAAAATTTTCCTTTCTCTGTCGCGTGTGCGGATGGCCTAAAGGTGAGAGTTTCCAACTTGAAGCAATCAAATGTCTATACACACTGATGAACTGTGATACAGCGAAACAGCATGTCTGTGGATAACTATATATATATATATATATATATATATATATATATATATATAAATATACACACGTCACAACTCAGTGGACACTGGGGGTTAACACCGAGTTGTGAAAGTCTGTTTCATGTCTGAACGCCGTATAACAACTTGGGAACTAGTGACGTGTAAATAAAAAGAAATCTTTCATTGAATAATTTAGACTACTTTTGTCTACTTATTTTCAATTTGATCTTTTCATATTCACGAAAAAGCTTCTTGGTGACATTATTAAAGGAATCGAGAAAATTACTGTGTTGATACATATTCATTTATTCCTTGTACTTTCGACATTGCACAATGTCATCATCAGGGTGTTGCTTTTTTTTCTAATGTTAACTTTCAGATGAATACAACAATTTTGTCTTAGAAAAATGATAAACACTACAAAATTTGTCTTAGAAAAAAACAACAGGAACCGACTTTGTCGAAAACCAATGTGTTCAATGTCTAGAATATAAAGAAACCTGAAATGGGAAACCAAACTGAGACAGAGGCGCAATAATAGCAAAAAGTGACCACGAATACATTTAGAAAGAGCAAATTCTTAGCATCCACTCAATTTGAGTTTCACGCCATAACATTATCAAACGATTATAAAATATCGGCTCAAACCACTTCTCAATATTTGTCTTCTGTTATTTGTTTATTGAAATACTGCTTTAGAGAAGTGGCTCTGTCGTAGAACCTTTCAGCGACTGTCGTACATATATATATATATATATATATATATATATATATATATATATATATATGTGTGTGTGTGTGTGTGTGTGTGTGTATGTATATAATTATACATTAACTATATGTATATATATATGTGATAAAATATAGTTTAATGTATGGTATATTTATGGGTTAAAGTGGTCACTATCAAGGATTGTGCGTAGCTAAGTATAAAAGTGGACATTGAAGTCAAAACCCAGTGGTAACAGTTTGCTTCAACGTAATCATTGTGTGTGTGTGTGTGTGTGTGTGTGTGTGTGTGTATATATATATATATATATATATATATATATATATATATATATATATATATGAAATGGACAAAGTCCGACAATTATTTTAAGAGATTTTTATGTTTATATATTCTTTTTATACATACAAATATTTCAGTAAATGCTCCGTTTTATAAAAAAAAAAACAGTATTTATATCATTTACCGGCCTGAATGTCCGAGAAATATTCGTCCTCCGTATAGGATATGGATTCGATTCCTGTCAAAGGACGAATATTTTCTATGAAAATTTCTCGGACATTCAGGCCGGTAAATGTTATAAATACTGTTTATTATAAAACAGAGCATTTACTTAAATATTTGTATCTATAAAAAGAATGTATAAATAAAAATGTCTTTATATATATATATATATATATATATATATATTGTAACTCGGATATAAGAGACCCGGATATAAGAGAAACCCGGATATAAGAGTGATTTTCTCTGGTCCCAAATTAGAGCCTGTGTTAATGTATATAAAATAGACCAGACCCGGATATAAGAGAAACCCGGATATAAGAGACTTCTTCTCTGGTCCCGACAACTCTCGGGTTACACTGTATATATATATATATATATGCATGTTTCATTAAAAATGACAGACAAGGTACTACGGTTAAGCATTTTTTAAAATTTTTCTTGTGTTCTAACAAGAGCTTTCTTTTCTGGACAAAGGGTGTGTAAGAACTATCCAAATGTTTTATATTTCCGGACATTTGGACAGTTCTTACACACCCTTTGTCCAGAAAAGAAAGCTCTTGTTCGAACACAAAAAAAAAATTAAATGAAAAGCTTAACCGTAGTACCTTGTCCGTCGTTTTTAATGAAACATGCATAAAGGAAGGATTGCTGCCTAAATATACAACTATATGTATATATATGAATAAATGAGAGGAAGAAAGAGATAGAGTGATGAAAGATATAGAGAGAGATGGAAGACAGAGAAAGTAAAAAGAATTTCATAATATAGTTTATGTATAGCCGCAACTTCTTCTGAAGACAGCTGTGCCAGTGCGACTTTTCTCCCTTTTTCTTCTGGGTGTTTTTAGGTATTCTTGCTGCATGTATGGACATTCTTTCATGGACAGATGTTAATAAAGTCATCGCTTTGATTTCGGCTTCAAAACTCGTATCCAGAAAATAGAAAAGACATTGTTGTAAACTTGAAAGCGCTCTGTTTCTTTTTATCAATATAACAACCATATTCGATCTGCCTGTGACGTGTGCATCAGTTTTCGGTTTTTGATGCATATCTATAATATAATAATCAGCAATACATTTATACTATGCATAGCAGAGGCACTCAACCAAAGGAGAGGGATTCCCCCGGGAGGAATTTCAGGGTTTCAAAAGGGGAGGGAAAAATCTTTTTCTTTTTCTTTTCTTTTATTTATTTTTTATTATTAAATTAATATACCCTGGCATTCTATTGAACATTTTGTTTCCTGAAGTATGCTTCACTTCATTTATTTAATAATTAGTTCTGAATTCAAACAAATTACTGTACATATATTCAAGTTTTAAAATCTATCAACATCTATTGCTATCAAATTTGTGGAAATTTTCTATAAAAATAATCTCTATGGGCACTGCGATATGGTGTAATGGTTAGCAAGTTTGTCTCTCTAGAACAACAATTATCACTGAATAGTGAGTTCGATTCTCACTGCGTGCCCCGTACTTTCAGCCTTGTGCCACTTGTGCTTCGCTTAGCAAACCACTATATAAATAATCTTTCTATATGTGCTAATATGGAAAAGAATGAATATTTTCAATAATATATGCATATTATTTGGAATGCACTATTTTAAACGGACAATCTTGCAAAGGGAGAGAATTACATTCTGACTTATAGTGTAAAGGCTGCATCGGGTAAAAGAGCCACTGATGTATAGCATAGCACCTAATGTCCTAAACGCCATGAGAACTGGGTTCGAATCTAGTCATAGTTTGCTTTGTTTTACGGCATATCAACCTCAAAGGGGTATTTAATGTCGACAAGATTTTTTATTGCTGGTAAAAGATTTTTTTTTTCAAAAATCTATTTCTGGTTATATTTTTTCCATCAAAAAATCTATTTCTGGTATTATTTTTCTTTCATGTATCGCTGGTAATATTTTTTTCAAAAAATGTATAGTTGGTAAAATCTTTTTCCAAAATGTATTGCTGGTAATAATGTATTGCTGGTAATATTTTTTTTCTTCAAAAATTTATTGCTGGTAATCATTTTTTTACAAAGTATTTCTGGTATTAAAACCTATTTTTACACATTCATAGTGTTTTGACCCCAGATTGGGGTAAACTATTTGCCCATAGTTGGGGCGCTAACAGGTGCTACCACCCTGGGTCAGGGTGGACCTGGGAACACCAGCAATTAAGAGGTGATTCCACGCTCCTCAAAACCTCCTAATCAGAGGCCTTGCTGTCGGACGTAGTTTATCGTGTTACCCAGGACGCGGATACAGTTTACTGTCTTACCCAGGACGCAGAGGTAGTTTATCATCTTACCCAGGACGCGGATATAGTTGACTGTCTTACCCAGGACGCGAGCGTAGTTTATCGTCTTACCTAGGACGCGGATGTAGTTTATCGTCTTACCCAGGACGCGGATACAGTTTACTGTCTTACTCAGGACGCAGAGGTAGTTTATCATCTTACCCAGGACGCGGATATTGTTGACTGTCTTACCCAGGACGCGGGCGTAGTTTATCGTCTTACCCAGGACGCGGATGTAGTTTAGAGTCATACCCAGGACGGGAATCTAACCATAGTCGTCTGGTTAAGAAGGTAACTTCTTGATAATATCGGCCTGCGGAGACAAGCCCAGTGGTTGACACCGTTGGGGCGTTCCTGAAGTAAACACAACGGATTGACCCAAGGCCTTTCAATTCATCCGAATAAATGAAACTGTTTGGAAACCATTAATGTTTATGATAACACGAAGTCAGAATTTGATTGATTTTTTTTTTAATTATTTCATCCCCAACCAAGGAAATAAAGCCATTCAGACAGAAGGGGTTACTGAGTCTGAAAGAATAAGAAAAACATAATTAAGGAGCGAGAACAATAAAGGAAGAAGAATCAAAATGACAATAGATAACGATTGACATTGCATTTAAATTTTTGAAAATCAAAGTTAGCGGGAAAGCAACAAGCCGGAAGTGAGTTCCACAGATGAGAAATGCAAGAAAAAAAAAACTGTTATCAAAGCAGCTATCGTTACAATTCTACTGAAAAATTTTGACAACTTCTTGCCAATTTTGTACTGCGCTTGAATTAATAAAGTTTAGATCCTCTAAAGCAAAGTTAATCAGAACAATTACCATGAAAGTATTTATAAAAAGGGTACAGGGAAGTGACATTAAGTGGGGTGGGAAAGTAATTGAAACCGCGATGTCAGGTTAGGGCCAATAACATTGCAGATTCTTCTTTGGATTTTATCAATAATCTCTATAGCAGGATCACGAAACCATATGTAGCAGTAGCATGGACGAACAGTAGACTTATAAATATATAAGTTAGATTCTGGAGAGAAAGATTGTCTAACGCGACACAGTGAACCAACTTGTCCTAGCAGCAGACCTAGCAATTGATTCAATATAATCTTTCCACTACATATGAACAGAGAATATTAGCCCGAGGAGGCGCAAAGAGCCACTCTCATGGAGGCTAGCAACCATACTGATGGAAAGCGGAAAGGTGCCTCTCAGATGATTAATAAAAAGCAGATTTGTTTTTCGGGCGTTAAAATTAAAATGGACGAGATTGATTTGTTTTTTACGGTTTATCAACCTTTTGCATGTTATTTAAAAGCAACAAATATTTTTAGAGTGTAATACTTTTTTTCGTGATGATAATAATGATTTACTGGTACACGTCCTAGTAATTAACCCATATCTGGGGAGAGACAAGTTGGATTAATACTTTTACCAAGCTTATTGGCGCGTAAGTGAATATAACGGAGCCGACTGAGATTAGAACTCGGCACTCCGGTTTCCAATTCCGAGCCGTTATCCATTCCATCAGCCACATATCCAAGCTTGCAACATCTGGTATTACTGAACTGTCACCCATATCGGTACTGACCAGGCTCGACCTTGCTTAACTTCGGTGATGCTACCAGAACCGGTGTTTCAATATAATATGGCAGCCGAAGCCGAAGTCAGAAGATGTGTTCAAACCGATGATCACGCTATATTATGCACTCTCTCCCAGAAACTGTTAGTCCTGGGTACGACGATAAACTACATCCGGCAGCAAGGCATCTGATTGGAAAACTGATGCTTTTGAGAAACGTGGAACCACCTCTTAATTGCTAGTGTTCCCAGATCCACCCGAACCCCGGTATGGTAGCACGTGTTAGGGTCCCAGCTATGAGCAAGTAGTGAATCCCCCAAAAAAATACAGAACATTAGGAAAGTATAAAATACATTTTCGTAGTAAAAATACCAGCAATACATTTTTATAAAGATTGCCAATAATACATTTTTGTAATGAAATAACCAGCAATACA
This sequence comes from Acanthosepion pharaonis, assembly GCA_903632075.3. NCBI lineage: Eukaryota > Metazoa > Mollusca > Cephalopoda > Sepiida > Sepiidae > Acanthosepion > Acanthosepion pharaonis. The sequence goes on along the minus strand of CAHIKZ030003380.1, from coordinate 2,333,065 downwards.
TTTTTATAGTAAAACTGTCAACAATACATTTTTATAGTAAAATTACTCACAATACATTTTATATAAAATGACCAACAATACATTTTATAGTAGAATTACCAACAATACGTTTATAATAAAATGATCAGCCATACATTTTTAAAATGACCAATACAACAAATCTCTGTCTATAAAAGGCAGGATGTGTGTGTGTGTGTCTGTGTGTGTATGTGTGTGTGTGTGTGTGTGTGTGTGTGTGTGTGTGTAACGAATGCACGGCCGCAATTTTCGACGGATTTGCACCAAAATTTACATGCACATGCTCCAAGTTAGCGGGAAGGCCAAGACCGACTTTGCATTTCCCAACTCCCATTGATAGTGGAAATAATCGATTTTTTCATGCTTCTACGACACTTTTCATGTAGTTTTCGGCTATTTTCTACTGGCCAGAGTGAGAGCTTATAGCTGGCTGCCACGAATAGGCAGGAAGATTCTATTGTAAAGCGTGAGAGCCAACAGCTGACTGACACGAATGTTAACTAGCATGCTAGCATGCAAAAAAAAAAAAATCGATAGCTGCATTCGTCACAAGTGGGAAAAATTTAAGTCTGCATGGCACTTTACTCCAATTGGCTCATTCGCTTGCTTAAACTCAACGTTGATTCCAATTCCGCAGAACTGGGTTGGGTGTGAAAAAGCATTTGTTGTTAACATTCTTTTTTCATTCGGTTTTCCCAGTTACGAGTCCTTTTTTAAAGCTGATCGTTTTGTGTTCATTTTGTTTAGTTCTTTTTCGTAACAGATTTAATGTTTAATATAGAGCTTAGAAAAAAAGATTCGCAGTGTGAGATAGGCAAGAAGTAAGGCATGTAGCAACATCAGCACGGCAAAAGGCACTCCTTTAAAAAGGCAGGAAGGGCAAAAATATTTTAAGTCAAGTGATAACTATATATATATATATATATATATATATATATATATATATATATATATATAAAAAATATATCACACACGTCACAACTCAGTGGACACTGGGGGTTAACACCGAGTTGTGAAAGTCTGTTTCATGTCTGAACGCCGTATAACAACTTGGGAACTAGTGACGGGTAAATAAAAAGAAATCTTTCATTGAATAATTTAGACTACTTTTGTCTACTTATTTTCAATTTGATCCTTTCATATTCACGAAAAAATATGGTGACATTATTAAAGTAAGCGAGAAAAGTACTGTGTTGATACATATACATTTAGTCCTCGTACTTTCGACATTTCGACATTGCACAATGTCATCATCAGGGTGTTGCTTTTTTTTTAATGTTAATTTTCAGATGAATACAACAATTTTGTCTTAGAAAAATGATAAACACTACAAAATTTGTCTTAGAAAAAAACAACAGGAACCGACTTTGTCGAAAACCAATGTGTTCAATGTCTAGAATATAAAGAAACCTGAAATGGGAAACCAAACTGAGACAGAGGCGCAATAATAGCAAAAATAATCACGAATACATTTAGAAAGAGCAAATTCTGTATGAGTCGTACGATTTTTGAATCAAGCATGGGCAAGGCCGGGCCATGCTGCTAGTTTGTAATAAAATGACCAATACATTTTTATAGCAAAATGGCAATCAATACATTTTATAGTAAATGCATTGTCATAAAAACAAAAAAATATTTGCTATGATATGTCTATATTTCTGAGATGAGGTATTGTAAACATGTGTTTTTAGGGACATGGCTTAGTGTTTGAAAGCGTAATCCAAAAAGTAACGACCTAAAGTGTTATGAGTTCAATACCTAGCCACACCAGAAGGAACAAAAACTCGGAGATCTGAGTTACTGAAAAGACATCGCCCTCATGGACTAAATAAAGGGTTCGGTTCGGAATTCCAACGTATATCAGCTGAAGAAGGACCGGGGCGCACGACAGCCGAAACATCGTGAATATGACAATAAAGATGAGGACAACAGCCCGAACGATGTAAATAGTGTAAATATTTGCTATGATTAATCTCATTTTTTGTAAGGAGAAACACATTTTTTACTCCTCGTTTGTAAGATTATTTGGCAAGAAATGCACCTAAGTAATTATAATTTAATCGTAAAATAATGTCATTCTATGAATTAATTATAAAGTTTGGATTTTTATATTTAGATTTCGGTATAAAATAACCCATAGAGGTGATGATATGCCACTAAACAAAAACAACCAAACTAGAAATTGTAACTAAATTCCTCTCAAAATAGTTGCTGGTGGCTTCTGCGGGTGTTGAAGAAAGACAAATGTACCTAAACAGGTGCCTGCAACAGGGTATCACCTGCTACCCTAGCAGACAGTCAGATGATAACGACTAGTCATACATCAAAGTCCTACTTTATCAGTAATGTCTGACGTGATTTCTTGATCACTTTGTTTCTGATATTCATGTGATAGATCATTGATTAAAACTTTAAAAACAATGAAAATCGGGTACGATCTTTTGCAATGATCTGATATCTCTACAATAAAAATAATTCACAACACATTTCTCTTAGAAAAATTCCACAGTGTGTTACTATAGTAAATTTACAAAAAGGGAGAAAAAAAACTCCTACGTTACGCGTTTCCTCCCTCGAAAGGACATCTTCAGACTAAGAAGGGTTTTATTTGGGACCAATGCCTGTCAGCTTTTCTTTCCTATAATTTAACTCTTACAGCTCAATGGGAAAAAGACTGGCTGATATCATTTAATACGTCCAAAACTAAACTCGTAACATTTCAAATGCCTATATATATATATATATATATATATATATTTATACACGTTTCATTAAATAATATAGACAAGTGTTGTCTATTTATTTTATGTAAAATTTGTTCGTAACATCTGATAAGTTTGATAACATTATCATTAAACGAAGAAAGAAATTCACAATATTGATCCATATTTTTTAATATAATCTAAGCTTTCGGCTTACTTAAGCCATTATCAAAGATGTAAATCACAAACATATTAAACAATATACGGACACGACAGTGATGATAGTCTGTCATTGTTTACATAGTTGATCACTAAGCAACGATAAACACGCGCATATAAGACGCTAGAAGCGAAAATCGCACCGCATCTCATGACGTCACACATGACTACACGAGAGTGAATTGTAGAATGAAGTAAGGAAGCCGTTGGTATAAACCAATGGCTTCTGTTACCAATTGTAGACATTTAAGAATATTTGTAGAGATGCCATAATTGATTTTGTTTAGGTTGGGTTTTAACTGTTTGATGTATAATGCTTCAAGTATTTTTAGTTTTTGTCTATTGTTTTCATGTCGAAGTATAGTTGTGTTTTCGACAAGTATTTTACGGAATTGTGTGTGTGGGCAGGCATGTTGTTTTAAATGCCTAAAAATGTTAGAGTTTTCATTAAAATGTAGTGTCAAGCGTCGTGAAAGCGAGTTTGTGGTGTGACCAACATAAATATTATTTAATTCGTTGGAGATACACTCTCCCAAAGGGCACTTGAATTTATAAACTATGTTGGTTTTTTGCAAATCTCTAACCGGGGGAGAAGAATCATTGCGAAGTATTAAGTTGGATATACTAGATTTAGTGTAGTATATGATTAATTTAATTTTTTTGCTAGGATCTGTCGTTGATATATTAGAATTTACTAAATTTTTTAGTATGTTTTCATCTTGTTTATAATTAGTATGCATTTGATTACGATATAGGAGATTAATATATTTGAGATCAGTAGAAGCAGTATTATGTACAATTTGCTTATTATTGAGATTTCTAAGAAAGCATCTTATTTGTTCATCAACTATATAGTTTGGAAAGCTATTATTAATAAGTGTCTGTTTTATATTCTTTAGTTCACTGTAAAAATCTGTTTTGTGGATGAATTAGTTTCTGCACGATGTATTAGATTCTTTATAATTGCTATTTTGTAGTAATATAGGCATTCGCTCTTGTAGTTAAGTGTACATGAATTTATGCTTGTAGGTTTTTGTATGGCGAAATAGTAAATTTGTTATTATTTGTGTTTATCAATATGTCAAGGAAGGGATTTTATTATTAGTATTGAGTTCATATGTGAATTTAAGGACAGAATTATTTTGGAACCGTTTTTAAGTTGAATTATTTAATCTGTATTTTTAACTAACATAAGAATATCATCAACGTATCTTAGGTAGATTGATGGTTTTTTAAAATCTGTAAATAACTTATTTTCGAGGTTCGACATGTAGAAATTGCTAAATGTCGGGCCCAGTACTGAACCCATGGAGACACCATCACGTTGTATATATATATTGTTATTATGATCGAAGAAAGGGACTTCAGTAGTACAAGTTAATAGTAGTTTTCTTAATATATTAGGATTAATTTTAAGTGGGGGTAAAGATGGGTTACTGTATATATTTCTTATGATTATGTCAATAGTTTCACTAACAGGGATATTGGTAAATAAATTTTCAACATCAAGTGAAGCCAGGATTTCATTGTCAGGTTTTTCACTTTTTAGGATTTGGATTACTTCTAATGTTGACTTAACACTATATTTACTAGGAAGATAGGGAGTAATAAGTTGGTTGATGTATTTTGTTAGATGATATACAGGAGTTGGAATTTGCGATATGATAGGACGGAGAGGATAGTTAGGTTTATGTGTTTTTATAGTGCTATATATGTAGCCAGGTCTATAATCACCAACAATTTTAGGGAGTTTTAAAGAGTTCTGTTCAGCATTATTAGCATTAATAAGTTTATTAAGCTTTGATTTTAGTTGGTTGGTCGGGTTCTTGTTAAGTTTTTTAAACTTTATGTGATCATGGAGTATGTGGTCTAGTTTTTTGTTGTAATCCAATTTGTTTAGGATGACAAAATGTTGGTCTTATCAGCTTTTTTACAATAATATCAGGGGTGGTTACGTAGTTCTTGTGCGGCAATTTTCAGTTGTTTAGAAAAGAATTTTTTGAGGAGTTTCTGCTTTTTAATCATGCCGATCTTTCAATGCCTCGGCCTTAAGTAAGTCTTTAAATTCTGGTGTAGTTTCTATTTGTTGTTCATCCTGGAGTTTAACGATGTTTTGGTATAGGGTCTCAATTTCTATTTTTTTAAAAAGTCGATTGTACTTACGGTATATATGGCAGTTAGGTCCAAGGTTAAGTAATTCTTTTTGGTGCTTAGTTAGTTCATAGTTGGAAAGGTTAATGTATTTATCAGTTTTGTTAGGAAGAGTGATATTACCTTTGTATAATGTATTCAGTTTTTTTATAATTTTAATTCGGTGTTGAGCTTCAGATTTATTGGTAATTTCCGTGAGTCTATGTGTAATTTCCTCCAGTTGGTCCGGGGTAGTTATATCCTGTAGTTTATCGTAAATGTCCTGTTTTTTGCTGTTACGGTTGTTTAATTTTTCCTTGGATATTTCGATTTGCCTTTTCACAAGGCTACATTTGTAATTCCAAGTATTGATAGTATTGTGGGCTGCTGGATCATGTAATTTAAATTGTGTGTATTTAGGCAGCATATTTTTATATTTAGATTTCGGTATAAAATAACCCATAGAGGTGATGATATGCCACTAAACAAAAACAACCAAACTAGAAATTGTAACTAAATTCCTCTCAAAATAGTTGCTGGTGGCTTCTGCGGGTGTTGAAGAAAGACAAATGTACCTAAACAGGTGCCTGCAACAGGGTATCACCTGCTACCCTAGCAGACAGTCAGATGATAACGACTAGTCATACATCAAAGTCCTACTTTATCAGTAATGTCTGACGTGATTTCTTGATCACTTTGTTTCTGATATTCATGTGATAGATCATTGATTAAAACTTTAAAAACAATGAAAATCGGGTACGATCTTTTGCAATGATCTGATATCTCTACAATAAAAATAATTCACAACACATTTCTCTTAGAAAAATTCCACAGTGTGTTACTATAGTAAATTTACAAAAAGGGAGAAAAAAAAACTCCTACGTTACGCGTTTCCTCCCTCGAAAGGACATCTTCAGACTAAGAAGGGTTTTTTATTTGGGACCAATGCCTGTCAGCTTTTCTTTCCTATAATTTAACTCTTACAGCTCAATGGGAAAAAGACTGGCTGATATCATTTAATACGTCAAAAACTAAACTCGTAACATTTCAAATGCCTACATATATATATATATATATATATATATATATATATATATATATATATATATACGTTTCATTAAATAATATAGACATGTGTTGTCTATTTATTTTATGTAAAATTTGTTCGTAACATCTGATGTTTGATAACATTATCATTAAACGAAGAAAGAAATTCACAATATATGAATAAAAATGACAATAGGAAAACTGGTAATTGTTGACGCGTTTCGTCCAATGTGGACTTTATCAAAGCAAAATACGAAAAATCCCTATTGTCATTTTTATTCATAAATATTGTCTTTTCTACTGGTTAAATCAGATATATATTTCATATATATATATATATATATATATATATATATAATAGAAAAGAAAGTCTTTAAGGTGTGCTATATTTATGGAATAAAGTGCTCAATATCAGAGATAGAGCGTGTGTAAATATAAAAGTGAACATAGAAGTGAACACTTAGAGCCTCTAAGGGTTGACTTCTATGTTCACTTTTATATTTATATATTTATATATATATATATATATATATACAAATCCCCAAATTGTTAATCTATAATATAACCTATGCTGGATTCAGCTTCTAATGCTCGGGATGGGGACAGTCCTTTGGGTTATAAATGCTTGGTAGAGTGAAGGACGAGCTGTGCTATATTATGCCTAGTAACTTAGTTTCTTACATCCGCCACAGCGCAGCTCATTGGCCTAAAAGTATGATGCTCACATCGTATCGTAGTCCACTCCGATACGATGCAAGCATCATATTTTTGATGAGAATAAAAACACCATCCTGTCTCCCATATCTCATAGGAGGTAACATTTTGAACGAAGAGATCAGCTCTTCCTCCCCTTTGGTCAGCCAGAATTCCTATCACCTCTCTGCCCATCTATACATCATAAGGTGCAGTTCAGTTCACCCACAGGTGGCTGGAACTACTTTGCCTATTCTAACCGCGACTCTGCTAATATAGAGCTGTGACGAGAACTATCTAACTTCCGACACTTGATCCCAATTTTTTTTAAATCGATAGATATTCATATTTTAAATTATGTCAATTCACAACACATTTCTGTAGAAAATTTCCACAATGCGTTACTATAGAAAAAAATTACAAAAAGGCGGGGGTAAAAACTCCTACGTTACGCGTTTCCTCCTTCGAAAGGACATCTTCAGACTAAGAAGGGTTTTATTTGTGACCAAATCCTGTCAGCTTATCTTTCCCATATTACAGCTCAATGGAAAAAAGACTGGCTGATATCATTCAATATATCTAAAACTAAACTCGTAACATTTCATATACAAACTGAGCAGACCCTAAACCTGCACCAATCCTGATGAGTTGTCATATCCCCAAAGAGGTCCGATCCCTCGAACACCTACTAGGGTTAAAGCTTACTCCCGAACTGAAAAGGAACAGGATTCGTTACAAAAGGCACTGGAAGAGTAGTCGGTTCTTCATATCGCTCAAGAAAATACCTAACCCCTGCTGCCACGCCCTATTTTTATAAGAGTCAGATCAGACTAAGAATAGAGTATTGCTACCATGTCTGACCTGCTTTGGCAATTAGTTTTAGATTCGTCTCCAGCTAAGCTAGTCGAACTCTCTGCCTTCGGGCAGAGAGGAACCCAGACGAGGCTATGCCGAAGGGCAGAGTCTCGTCTGGGGTAGTAGACCAGTCTATGCCGAAAGGCAGAGTCTCGTCTGGAGAGGTAGACCAGGCTATGCCGAAGGGCAGAGTCTCGTCTGGAGAGGTAGACAGCTACCCGACCCCGTTTTTACGGGGTCTACGGGGAATTTTTACCCGAGCCCATAGGCTCGGTTTTAACCCCGTCATTAAAAAAAAGGCCTTGTGCCACATCCTGCCTCGCGGGGTGGTGAGTTAAATAAAAGTGCTACGATGTCTGAACTTTGTGTTGTCCAATCCTCATTGTCTAGCCACGGTAGAGGTCAAAAGCTGAGTGATTGATTTGTTTAACGGCATATCAATTCCTTGTGGCTCATTTAATGCGGGCCATTGCTGTAATGGTTAGTAAGCTTGTCTTGCTAGAACAATTACGACTGAGTATTGAGTTCGATCCTCGGTGAGCGCTCCATACTTTCGGTCTTGTGCCCCATCTAAACTACGGTTGGAAAATCACTAATGTGGTCCATTGTTTGTTGACAATATTTACCGAGTTTATTTTTAGAGATCATTTTTCTCCATAAATACTTTTATAAAAAATAGGATAAATGCAGGGTGTCCATAAAGTTCGTGTTCACTTTAATAATTTAATAATTTAAAGTGCACACGAACTTTATGGGCACCTTGTATAGTAACAATTTTAATATAAAGTTGTTGAAAGTCAATAATATAAATAAAAGAAACTGAACTAAATAAGTAATCTGAAATAAAGAAACCTGTAATCGATAAGTTTGAATATCAAAATAATTTAAATGATTCGATTTTTCGAATTATACAATCATTGCAAAATTTTTCTGTTTTTTTTTTTTTTTTTTTAATCTGTTCAAAAGGCGGGAGTGCAACTAGTACGCAAGGAGCTACAGATAGTGTAAAGGGAAAGACTGGGTATAGGGGGGGTGAGAACAAGATAAAAAAATGAAGGATAAAAGAAGAGGAGAGGATCATGGCAACAGAAGATGTCGATTGACCTTACATTTAAATTTTTGAAGATTGTATTTTTCAGGGAAGCAAGTAAGAGGAAGGGAGTTCCACTGTAGGGAAGTGCGAGAGAAGAAGCTGTTGCGATAGAAGAGGCGGTTACATCTTACTGTTTCGACAGTAAAAGGGTAGGACCGAGATGCCAACCTAGTAGCACACTTAACTGTAAAAAAAAAATCCAATATTTTGATTGATTCTAAATATTTAAAGATCGTCATGGTCTTAATGGACTCTAGTGTAGTAAGTATTGACAATTTGGAATTTATTTACAAAATCTAACCAAGAATCTGCAATGTTATCGGTCCTGTCCTAGCATCTCTGCTTCCGTCATATTCCCACCACCGTAACGTAGCTTCCCTCTTTTTTTCTATAAATAGTTTCATTGTAACTGCGATGAACTTTTCTCTATATCCCCACTTCAAACACAGATAAATTGTACATATAGGAACTAGTTAGGACTACGTAGAAACTTTGAGGTATTATGGCGACTGTAGTAAGAATGTGTTGTTTTCGTGTAAGGAATACTATTGTATGTTTGGGTCAGTAATTGTGGATAGCTAAGTTTAAGATAAGACAAATTGAAGACCAGCCTTCCTCAATCCCCTCTTTTAGCTTTGCCATATTTTTGTATTAAAACAAAATAAATATTACATTCGTCTATGGCACTTAGACTTTATAAATTTAAACACAGTACTAGAATGGCGGCAAGGTCTCATCAATTTACACTTGAAATGGCTAGATGTAACCGTAAGTTCTATGCTAACAGTTTCTTCTATCGCACTTTTTAGTTGTGAAAGTCTCCGGCTTCTTTCTTCCCAGTCAACTTTGACCTTCAAATATTTAAATGCAAAGTCAATCTTTATCTTCATTCTTCTTAATTCCTGTTCTTTTATAGTTCTCGCTCTTAAATAATGTTTTTCTTATATTCTTTCCGACTCAGTAACTCCATGCGTGTTAGTGGCTTTGTTGCCTTGCTTGTTGTTTGAATATCTATATTAGATTATATTTTCCATGAAAGAAAAGAATTTGTATAAAAAATATAGTATTTTTTATAGTGTATTGAATTTTAGATACTTTTATATTATCGTGACATTCAAAATTACAACATACGCATATACGTGTGTGTGGGGGGGTGCGTGTTGTATGTGACACTTCAGTCTTGCTAGTGACCTGCATATATGTCACAACGACGACGATCTCGCAACATAGCCACAACAATATTTGCTGACGCTTTTCACTGTTGCCTTCAGTCTCTTAGACGGCAATATGGCTGATTTCGAAATTTCTAATGCCACTCTGGCGCAAATATCTCAGTTATTTCTATACATGACAACTCGCTCGAAGTTTGAGTATGAAGCACATTGACAGCTGAGAGGTTACTGGTTAGTTTGTCTATATACCTGAACCACGTCCGTCCAAAATTCCTTTGTCCACTATGACTATGTAAGAGGACCTTAGGTATTCTTTTGTCATTCATTTTTGGAACATGACCAGTTCAGAAAAATTGTAACTGCACCAGAAAAGAATTAATTCCACTAATGTCAAATGTATAGCCTCAGATCGCACGAGGACAACTTTTGTGGAAGACGTACAGTATATTGATATGGGACAAAGATGTGGTAAAAACCATATATATATATATATATATATATATATATAAAATAGATTTATCTGTAACCTTGGAAACATGAATTTTGTTTTAGCTGTGTATTTAAAACCCAGTAATTTTAAAAGTTACTCCAAAATTCGCTTGAGGATGAAATGGAACTAATGTCTTTAATTTAATCACAAAATTAAATTCGGGGCTTTTAGCTTCCATTTTTGAAACATGGTTAGAATTGTGTAGCGAAAAAAACCATATCTTAAATCAATTAATTTATAATATATATATATATATATATATATATATATACACTAGTACTAGTATGCTAGTACTTTCATTTTGTATGAATGATTCATGTAATATAAATTGAACTGCACTACATATTTGATTTAAAAAGAACTGATCCGACGTGCAACTTCTGGGATAATAGCTGCGACATTGCTCTATTTATTGAACAATTTAGTTCATACCACATCGACTGAAAAAAACACTGCTACAACACAAGAATTTTCCAATTACCATATTAGTAAAAAAAAACGCACTCTCTTTTAAATTTTCAAAAAATTCAACCTTAGCATTGCGACCGCACGCTCCAAAATTTCTTACAGTTAACAATAACACATTTCTAAAAAAACATATTTCCATTCACATCTAATCTTTCGTGTCCCCTTATTACCTGGATGCATTTAAAAAACAAAACAAAACAAAAACAAACAAATCAATTTCCATGCCAGATGATGTTTGTATGAACAGATGAAAGTACTAGCAAAAAAAGACCTTATACAAGTTGAATTTATTAAAAACAGGGATCATAACATTCATCTAGAGGTTCGTGGGTTAATGTGATTTTAATAAATTTGTTTGCGAAGATGTATTCTCGCCATTTATATCATTAATTTCACTAATCTGTTTTTTGTATGAATGATTCATGTAATATAAATTGAACTACGCCACATATTTGATATATATATATATATATATATATATATATATATATATATATATATATATATATATATATATATATATATATATATATATATATATATATATATATAAAAATATGACAAAATGAAAATGTTTTTTTTCCGACGTGTTTCATCCGTTAGGATTTCATCGGACTGAGTTTTGCTGACGTTCCCACGTCTACACATGCGCACGAAACGAGATATGTATATTTATTAATATATTTTTTAAGCGTTTCACCCCAAGCAAGGCGGGAAGCCACTAGGAAGCAAGGGGTTACAGAGAGTTGGAGCGAGAGCAAACAGGAGTGATAGAGGAAAGGATGAAGAGAAGGATAGGGGATAGATCAAGGCATCTGGAGACGTCGATTGACATTACATTTGAATAGTTGGAGATTATAGCTATCAGGGAAACAGGAAAAAGGGAGGGAGTTTGACAGAGGTGCGAGACTTGAAGCTATTGGAGTAGAAGATACGGCTAAATATATATATATATATATATGTCTAAGAGAAGGACAACTCTGAATTCAAAACCTGCGGAGGGTCGTTTGGGAACTTTGTGGCATTCAGTTTGTCAGGTCTCTGTATTCGTCCCTTCAAAAGTGTGGATGGTCCTGCACGAGGCCTTCACCACTATAATCAAATCTCATGTGCCGGTGTCAGGCTGTCGGTTTCCTGAAACTGATCTGTTGACCCTCATACGTCGAACCTCGACGGCAGAGTCGATTATATATATATATATATATATATATATATATATATATATATATATATATAATAATCTATATATATATATAGATTCTATGTGTGATTATTTCTTTGTATGTAAATTATATGCTGCCTAATGTTTTATGTTTATAAAAAAAACTATCGATCTGCAATACATAAAAATTCCTATAAAAAAACTACTACTAAGACATTACACTATATTATTGAACTATATACTTAGTTCATGACATAAAACTGAATACACTTGTAAAAATAGAATACGTGGATTTAACACATCACAAGAATCGCATTAATACTTCTTGATTCTATGTGTGATTATTTCTTTATATATATATATATATATACATATATATATATATATATATATATATATATATATATATATATATATATATATATATATATATATATATATATATATATATATATATATATATATATATATATATATATATATATATATTATCCCTTTCCGATAGCACGACTCGGAGTTTCATGCACCACGCAATCTTCAGGTGATGTTGAGAGAAAGAGGGTGAAACAAAAGACAGAATGGATGAAAGTCTGGTCGACAGAGATAAAGAGAAAATTTGAGGATATGGAACAGGGAGTATCAAAACAAAAACAAAATGGCTTCCGTGTCCAGAATCAATGTAACTATTATCAGTTATAAAATTTAAGAATCATTTGTTTTTCCTTTCGTTTCAAACTCCATATTTAGATTCGTCTATTTGTCTTAGCGGATTTCTACAATTTCCGTTATCTTTCATTCCCCCCCCTCCCACACACACACGTTTCCGTCCCCGCTTACCCAAAACCCAAAATTCAAATTCCAGTGCTTTTCACTAAATGGTAAAACAAAAATCCTAACTGATTATTCTTTGGTGTCCAAGTTTTTTTTTCTTGTTATCTTTTCTTTTCCAGTGAAATAAATTCAACTTGAGAACAGTCTCTTCCTAACAACAAGCGCTTCTAAACCTGATTGCATTTTCTTTTCCTCATTCGCAAAGGCAGTTTTAATCTGCTCGACTTAAATATCTAGACACAGCGCAGCAATAAGAGGCTCGCGTGCCTGCGTGCGTCAATAAGAGAAAAAAAAAAGAAAACGAAAAATATGAAGTTCATCAATAACGGTATTATATTTAATAAAACGCTCGATTTGTTTCTTGTTATCAGCCAATTCTGAAAAGGAAAATGTAGTTTGTGAAAAATTCGAGGAACGATTCAGAACAAGGACTTTTTTTTTGTAAGAAAACAGATTGGTAGATTGTTATACGGAATAAGTTATTGATCGAACGATCGATAAATATATGTATAAGAAGAAAATATAGATGAATAGAAAAGATAGGAACAGACAGGCTGATAGAAATGAGCGGTATCAGATAGATAGATAGATAGATAGATAGATAGATAGATAGATAGATAGATAGATAGATAATGAACAAAGGGAAATAGATAATGCACAAATTTCGATAGATAGATAGATAGATTGAATGAGATACAGACATAAATAGATAGATAATGAACAAACTGAAATAGATAATGCACAGATTAAGATAGATAGATAGATAGATAGATAGATAGATAGATAGATAGATAATGAACAAATTTAGATAGATGGATAGATAGATAGATAATGAACAAACTGAAATAGATAGATAATGCACAGATTAAGGTAGATAGATAGATAGATAGATAGATAGATAGATAGATGAATAATGAACAGAGGGAAATAGATAATGCACAAATTTAGATAGATAGATAGATAGATAGATAGATAGATAATGAACAAAGGGAAATAGATAATGCACAAATTTAGATAGCTAGCTAGCTAGCTAGCTAGCTAGATAGATAGATAGATAGATAGATAGATAGATTGAATGAGATAGAGACATAAATAGATAGATAGGTAATAAGCAAACTGAAATTATGGACAAATTTAGATAGATAGATAGATAGATAGATAGATAGATAGATAGATAGATAGATAGATAGATAATGAACAAACAGATATTAACTTAGATAAATTGGAAGGAAGGAAGAGAGTAAGAGATAGACAAAACAATACACAGCAAATGAGTATAAAAACAACATCCGCATTTACATACATCGATTCACCACTCAGCATCTGCAATCGTCATCATCGTCAGTAGGTAACTTCAAATCACTCGGAATTAAATCTGGATAAAACAATAACATTTGCCGGCAGGGCGCCATGACTTCTTTTACAAACAGCCGCCAACGGCTCGTCTTTCAATCAAAACATTTCGTATTCTTGATTTTACCAAGCAATATGTCGGATACAAGTAAAACAAACATATAAGACATTTTTCCTCTTTTAAGTGCTGCTCATTATTATTATTATTTTTATTATTATTATTATTATTATTATTTCATGCATTTGTATATTCTCACCAGATGCCTGGTGGCTACTGCTGGAGACTAAGTGACAACAAGTGTTCAATTCATTATTATTTTCTCGTTGAGTGTTTACGTCCGTACTTACTGATAGCTTATATAGTGGCGAGAAAAGATCACCAAGGAGGAATTAGTAGAGCAAGATGTCGTTCCCGAGCAGATCTTGCGGAAGAAGTAGGGTAGAACACCGTCTAAGGAAACCAGCATCCAGTCAAGCGCAAACCAGTGTTGTGCGTGTATATGTAACATTGATTTCATTTACAAAGTCAATTTATATACAATAACATAAACCTATATAAAACATTCAATGAAATCACAAGTCTTCATATAAAAACTTGCTTCTCTCTCTCTCTCTCTCTCTATATATATATATATATATATATATATATATATATGTATAGCAAGTGTTTTTTATATACACACACACACATATATATATATATATATGTATAGCAAGTGTTTTTATACACACACACACACACACACACACACACATATATATATATATATATATATATATATATATATATCGTGGCTGTCTGTCCTCTCGGTTTCGAGCGTGACCACCTCCTTTATTTCATGTCCTCACTCCCCCTCCCATCCCCTCAAATTCCATGTATTCGCAGGTGACTCTTCAGGCCAGCCAAACTGCGACAAATTTTGCCACAGAATTGGCATACCCGATCAGTTTTGTGTACAGTGATATATATATATATATATATATATATATATATATATATATATATATATATATATATATAAGTGAACATTATTATGTATATATAAAAAGTGAACTTTGAAGTCAACACTTAGAGGCGACAGGCTGTGTCATGTTGGCCGCAATCCTTGAGGCCGTTCAATTGGGTCCAGCATGAAACAGCCTATGATGAAAGGTGCCATATATAGCAAGTGTTTTTATACACACACACACACACACACACACATATATGTATATATATATATATATATAAAAGTGAACATTGAAGTCAACACTCAGAGGCGACAGGCTGTTTCATGTTGGCCGCACTCGTCAGGCCGTTCAATTGCGTCCAGCATGAAACAGCCTGTCGCCTCTGAGTGTTGACTTCAACGTTCACTTTTATATATATATTTACATACGCTCTACGTCTGATATTGATCAATTATCCCACAAATATAGCACACCTTAAAACTATATTTCTTCATATATATATATATATATATATATATATATATATGGAATTGTTAATACAGAGTTGCATGTAGTTACTTACAAAATATTATGTACCAAAAAGCAATATGAATTCTTTTTTAATTGTGTCGAGAGGGTGACTTACATGCGTCTCACTAGTTTGGCTTCTCGGAATGGAGGAGGCTGTTTAATTTACTCGCCTAACGATGTTTCGTGCGTTTCTCGTCAGGTCACGTGACTGTTTTTAATTCTCGTGAATATCTATAATTACTTTTTTTTTATATTAGAGTCAAGGGGAGATAACTTTTTGTCTCTCGCTCACCAGCATCCCATCAAGCCCAAGCCTGAAATCTGGCGGGGTAGAGGGAGAGAGGACGGCCAAGAAACGCTTGGCACCGAGAATGAAGTAAAAAATGGAGAAGCAACTTGATCGAAGCAATGAGAAAAGATGAGAACCAATTTAGACAGAGAATCGATATTGATGACGTGCTTCTCTGCAAATGAAAGGTCGTACATTATAACGTATGACGTTTATAACATTATAAGTCGTTACATTATAACGCATGAAAGGTCGTACATTATAACGTGGGAAGTTTTTTCAACGTGTACGCTAACACAGTCAAGCAGGATGAAAGGTGCATTTTCAACATCAGGTGGCGTGACAAGATCACCGATGAGGAATTGTGGCGAAGAGTGTGACTGGACCTAGTTACCAAGTAGATCTTGAGGGGTTGGTTAGAACACATTGTCAGCAAACAGGCAGTAAAATCGCAGGAGAAAGAGAAGAAAAGACGGCCAAGAAACATCAAGAGGTATGACGCTGAGAACGATTGAAAGAGATAAAAAAATGAACAAAAGCAACAAGGAGATACCAAAACGAGTTCAACGGAGGATTGAATTTGATTGCTTATGCTCATTTGGGAGGGAAACCCCTTAAAAAGGACAAACTTCTCAAAGGATATGCCAGCACAGCCGACCGGTAAGTAAGACTCATTTTCAAAATCATGTGGCGTGACAAGATCACCGATGAGGAAATACGGCAAAGAGCAAGACAAAATCTTGTTAATAAGTATATATTGTAGTGGAAGTTGTGTTGGATTGGACTCGCTGTCACTATGTCATCATCAAGCATCACACACTAAGCTTTGAACTTGAACCCCGCAGGGGAAACGAAAAAGAAGACGACCAAGATGCGCCAAATAAACACGACAGTGAGAACGAATGAAGAGATAGAACGTTAGCCGAACAGATTTCGATGGAGGATTGACTTTTTTATGATTTCACTCCAAACAAGGCGATAATGCCACTAAGATGCAAGGGGTTACTGGGTGCGGAAGAGAATGAGAAGAGTTTAGTCAGGAGAAAGGACAATAAAAGAACAAGTTTCAGGACGACTGCGATTGACGTTGAATTTAACTTTTTGAAAACTGTAGGCGACAGAGAAGCAAGAAACCGGGAAGACAATTCCACGGATGAGAAGTACGAGAAAGGAAACTCTTAGAATATAACTTATGTTTACATTTAGCTCAAGCCGAAAACAATGAAACTTATTTGCCTATCTGGTAATACGCTTGAATTCACGCGGCTGAAGTACAAAGGAAGAGAGCTCATTAGAACACCTGCCGTGGGAATATTTATAGAAATGACAGAGGGAAGCAACACCGCGGTGGTGAGAAAGTGACTAAAGTCGAGATGACAAGTCAGGACCGATAACATTACAGACAATTCTTTGGATTTTGTCAAGAATCTGGAGATATATAGCAGGAGCACCAGATCAGATATAGCAGAAATAATTCAATGAGCGGGCGAATGTACAAGATGGATTTGGGCGGGAAATATTATCTGACACAACACAGCGAACTAATGGCTTATGCAGCTTTGGCGGCAAAACGTTCTAAAAACAGAATAAAAACGGAAGGTTTTCTAAAAGGATATGTCGAGCAGCACATAAAGTGTATTTTCAACATCAGGTGGCATGACAAGATCACCGATGAGAAATTATGGCGAAGCGCAGGACAAGGTCATATTTTCAAGCAGATATTGCAGAAGAAGTGGGGTTGAATAGGACATAGTCCCGGGAAAACAACAGGGCCAGTGCAAGGTTTTCATGCTCCCTTAATCGATGATATGTGTGGCCACACAATCTACGGTACGCCACCCACCTCAAATGTAGGTAGGAAAAAGTAAATGTTGATAAGATAGCAGGGATCAAAGGCACTGCCCGGCGTCCCCAATCAGGTTTTGCCCCAGCACCCCCGGGCGGGGAGTTCTTGGGCAATACACACCGACCCTGTATATATATTTTGGAATTGTAGTGAAATGCAGGAAATGGGCCTATTATCAAGTAGATATTGCAGAGGAAGTGGGGTTGGATAGGACCCCACCCCAGGAAACCAGAATCCAACATAACCCGCCAAGTCCTGGCCTGGAATCCACAAGGTGGAAAGGGAGAGAGGACGGCCAAGAAACACCTGGTAGTGTGACACTGAGAAAGAATGAAAGAGAAACAATTGAACAGAAACAACGAGGACGGCCCAGAATTGATGTTTTGGAGGACTGACGTCGATGGCCTTTACTCCTCTGGGAGCGAAAGTAAATAATAATAATAATAAAGGCCTGGGCGATGGTATATGACGGCCGTGCAGACTACATGACCCTACTTCTCGGCCGCACCGACAAGATCCAAAGGAATCGAGGGCATTACATTTAGGACCGGCTTTAATAATAATAATAATAAACAAAATGGCTGGCGTAACTCTTCCAATATTTTTCAACATTTAAGAAAACAGTGCGATTTAAGAAAAGAAAAAAAGAAAAACACAATGTTTGACAATATTAAACAATATTTCGACAGTATCTCTGTCTTATTCAAGATATATTTTTTTAAAAAATCAAGCTTAAAAGTCTAGAAAAAATTATAAATCTTTGTACAAACGTTGCTTATCTTTTAATGAAAAAAAAACGGCTTTACTGATAATCAACGCGTCAAAACGAATGAAAATACGTCAGCGTGAAGTCATGCTACTGAAATAAGCGTAATATGATAGTTACCTTGATTAATTCTTCTGAGTAACTAATCAACTAACGGAAAAAGAATTTTCCGTTAGTTGATTAGTTACTCAGAGGAATTAATCAAACAGCTTTTAGAACTTGTAATTTTTGGTAGATTTATATATTTTTATCCTTGAATTTTTTTAAAAAATATAACTTGAAGAATACAGACTTACTGTCGAAATATTGTTCAACATTTTCAAATATTATGTTTTTTCTTTTCATTTTCTTTTCTTAAATTGCGCTCTTCTGTTAATAATAACTAGCCCGGCGTTGCCCGGGGATGTAACAGTAAGAGATAGATCAAGTATCGACCATCAAAAAGACTGAAAAATAAAATTGACAAAGATTATTGTTTAAGGTTGACGCATGTATTAATTAGTATTATTTTTTTTTTTTTTACGAATTGGTCAAACCCAAACTGAAACAAAAACATTGTTTTCCATCGTTATGAGTCTACCGATTGAATAGAATTTAATTATAAACAATTGTCTTGTAAATGGAATTTTTAAAGCATTCTGAATATAAAAATAAAGAAAAAAGTGTGCAAGGCAATAAGAAACACTACCTGCCCCCAAAAATGTGAAGTTTTGTTGAAATCGGTTGAAAAATGTAGGAAATCCGATCCCATATATAAAGGAACACACACACACACACACACACACACACACACACACATCAACCTTGGTTTTATAATAAGTATAACTCGATATGAGTTGTCCCCCTTTCATTAATGCCTCTTAATCGTGTTTTCAAATTGATTTCGTGCAAAAACTATTGTGCTTTTCCAATTTTTGGCGCTGTTAGAACCACCGCAAGGTAATTTTGCGTAGTCCTGTAAAGTTTTGTTGAAATCGGTTGAAAAATGTAGGAAATCCGATCCAATATATAAACGTACACACACACTCTGCGTTTTATAATAAGTAAGATGATAATGTCTCATTCATGACGTGCTGGTTTCAAGAAATCCTTTGACTCTTTCTCTCCAGTCTTCATGGATATTCATTGCACCTGGCACTACTTCCGGTTTGTAGCCTCTGTTTTCATGCAATCTCTGAATGACGTTATAAACGGACGTCGATGATTTGATGCCCAAAGAGGCAAATCACTTATCAGTTCATACTTATTTCTACAGGAATACTCTGCAAATTGTATCTTTCTTGGAAAACCTATGAGATGAGTGGTAGATAGCCTTAGAACTTTTTTGTTTCTGTTAATTATTATTATTATTATTAGTAGTAGTAGTAGTAGTAGTAGTAGTAGTAGTAGTCCAAGAGCGAAGCCGTCTAGAGTTCCAACTCCTGTAGAGCCACCCATGGCGGTAAGGTCGAAGAGGAAGGACCAGACTGAACAGGACCAACCCCACTGAGACCCCAACAGCTGAATAGGCGAAGATTTACACGATTACGACGGTCAAACCGGTGGAAGAGGGCAGCGCCAGTCGGGTGGCGTAACCAAGGCGAACCTTGAATGACCATAAAGCGTCCGTCAGACCGATATAACCAGATTTGTTTCAATCCTCTTCGAGAAGAGTTGACCACCAAAATCAAATTCACGTGAGTGGTCTCGTCAAACCCACTTTGATTCACAGTCATCTCCGCTACCGCCTACCAGGGTAGGGGGAGAAATGGAAGAGGGATGACGATCCCGATGGTCGAATGCGAACGGGTGCCGACAATGAAAAGTAATAGTACGTCTTAGTATCTGGTAATTAAATTATGGTTATCAGAACACAATCAGCAGCTTTAGTTATCATGCAATATTCCTCTGATTCTCAGTTTTCATCACAGGAAAATTGCATGTAACTAAAGCTGCTGATTGTGTTCTGATAACCATAATTTAATTACCAGATACTAAGACGCACTGTTACTTTTCTCATTACTAAGACGTACTATCACCTTTTCTCATTATTCTTGCCACTCCCAAGAAGCTTCGTTTTTGAATATTTTCATCTGAACATTTTTGTAAAAACAGAAAACAAACAAAAAAAAAATAACTTAAGATCAGACACATTTTACATAGATAAAGCTCTTCGTAATGTTTGAGCTGTACTTGTGACGACAATTTTTTGTATTTCTTTAAGGCATAGGCTACCAGGAATCCCTTCAATGAATCTATCGGAACATTTTCCATTCAATCCGTGGGCTCCAATTACAACTGGAATTGTTGATGTCCTCATGTGCCATATTTCTGACATTAGCCCAAAATGATTATTATTATTGTCATCATCATCATCATTCGATTTCTGCTATGGACACACTACCTACCAAGTCTGCGGAAAGACCTAAGGCAGGTCGTGGTGTGTTGTTATGGCCACATTTCATGTTAATTTTTTTTTTTTTTTTTTTATCTCCGATGAAGTTGCTAGCGTTACATAGACAAAGTTCTCCTTAGTGTGTGTGCTGTACTTAATAAGACAATTTTCTGTATGTCTCTTAAGCTGAGGTTTCCAGGGATTCTTTCAATGTGTTGTTTTGTTCCATTTTTTATAATTCCAAGTGCACCTATTACCACTGGTATTATTCTTGTTTTCAATTTCCACATTTTTTCTATTTCAATTTCCAGGTCTTTGTATTTTGATAGTTTTTCAAATTCCTTGGTTGCTATGTTACAATCCGCTGGACAAGCCATATCAATTAGTAGGCAAGTTTTTTCTTTCTGGTTTTTGACAATAATTTATTATTATTATTATTATTATTATTATTATTATTATTATTTCATTTAATTTCTGTTGTATTAACATTTCCTTCCGTATACCAACCAGAGACCTAAGGTCAGAAATGACCCTGCTTATTAATTGTAAAAAAAAAAAAGAACAAAAAAAAAAAACAAACTCTAAGATCTCACACATTTTACATAGATAAAGATCTTCGTAATGTGGGAGTTGTACTTGTGACGACAATTTTTTGTATTTTTTAACGCATGGGTTACCAAGAATCCCTTCAATGAATCTGTCGGAACCTTTTCCAATCAATCCGAGGGCTCCAACTACAACAGGGATTCTTGATCTTCCCATGTGCCACATTTTTGAGATTTCGATTTCATTATTATTATTATTATTATTATTATTATTATTATTATTATTCATTTCCTTAAGTGTCCCAAACAGAGACCTATGGTCAGAAATGTCATCATGACATTTCCCACTGAGCATTTATATATATATATATATATATATATATATATATATATATATATAAACAAAAAAAAAAATTAAGATCAGACACATTTTACATAGATAATGCTCTTTGTAATGTTTGAGCTTTACTTGTGACGACAATTTTTTTGTATTTTTTTTAAAGCATGGACTACCAAAAATCCCTTCAGTGTGTCTATCGGAACCTTTTCTAATCAATCCGAGGACTCCAGCTACCACTGGAATTATTGATGTGCATTATTATTATTATTATTATTATTATTATTATTATTATTATTTCCTTTGATTTCTGGCGTTTACACATTTCTTTCCGGGTCCCGCCCAGGGACCTAAGGTTAGAGATGGCATCATGACACTTTCCACTAACAAAAAAAAAAATTACATAGATAAAGCCCTTCGTAAAGTGTAGGCTGTACTTGTGAGAACAATGTTTTGTATTTCTTTGAGGCATGGACTTCCAGGAATCCCTTCAATTAGTCTACTAGAATCTTTTCCAACCATTCCTAGGGCTCCAACTACAACAGGGATTGTTGATGTTCCCATATACCACATTTTTGAGATTTCTATTTCAAGGTCCTTGTATTCTGACAGCTTTTTGAATATCTTCGAAGATACATTGCAGTCAGCAGGGACTGCCATATCAATAAGGAGGCATTTTTTTTTGTTTGTTTGTGGTCTTTAATAACAATATCTGGACGGTTGGCTTTGATTGTTCTGTCAGTGTGTATTGTGTAGTCCCATAGAATTGTAACAGGTGCTATCTCCGTAAGCGGGCCTGTGTGGTATTTATATTATTATTATTATTATTAATATATCCTTGGATCTCTATTATATAGACATTTCCTTTCGGGTCCCAATCAGAGACCTAAAGTCACAAATGGCTTCATGACAGTTTCCACTGATCATTTTTGTAAAGAATTAAACAAAGAACAATCTAAGATCCCACACATTTTACACAGATAAAACTCTTCGTAATGTATGAGCAGTACGTGTGTGTACAATCTTTTGTATTTATTTTAGACTTGGACTACTAGGAATTCCTTCAGTGAGTCTATCAGAACCTTTTTCCAATCAATCCGTGGGCTCCAACTACAACTGAAATTATGAATGCCTTAATGTGGCACATTTTCCGATTTTGTTGTAAGCTAGAAAGGAAACAGAAGATGACGATTGACATCTCATTTAGATTTTTGAGGATCAAAGTTAACTGGAAAACAAGAAGCCGGAAGGGAGTTTAACAATTGTTATGGTCCGGTTCCTTGTACCACGGTGATAGTCCAAGGTAGAACCAATAAAGAAGAACTCGAACACGGATATGGAATAACACAGATATATTACAAACAGGAATATATACAGAGAAGTAGAAAGTGTTAGTATGAACAATCAGGTTTAGTAGTGAGAACAATGTAGTCTCGACCAGTATCACTATTCCAATGCCTTGTAGTAATTGTCTGAACGCGACTCTGTTTCGAACTGCCTCTGACTCGACTGACTGACTCGCTCTGACTGACTGACTCCTGACGGACCTCACTTCAGACTTCAGACTGAACGGTATTTAGTCCCCCCCCCAACGCCGGCATCATGTGGCACAAGGCCGGTTTAACGTGGGATCTCCGAGCCCGTGGGATCTCCGAGCCCGTGGGATCTCCGAGCCCGTGGGATCTCCGAGCCCGTGGGCTCGGCCAAAAATATGCCCTTTGAACCCGTATAAACGGGTTCAGGGTCGGTTTACCTCCCCGAAAGAGACTCCGCCCTTCAGCGTAGCCTCGTTCGGGTTCCTCCACGCCCGAAGGCACAGAGTTCAACCGATCAGCCGGTCAGCCGGTCGCCTGACTTCGGACTGAACTCCCTGCTTCCTCTTGAGGCGCAGTATTTATTACGTATGGAATAGTCCATTATGTTATTATGGGTAAGGTCCCATAACAATAGAGAAATTCGAGAAAAGAAACTGTAAGCGAACAACTTACAGTTGCATCTAGCCATTCCAATTGTAAAATGAGGGGACCTAGCCGCCAATCAAGGACTGCGCTTACATTCATAAAGATGAAAGCTCACCAGAGCAATTACCATGGAAGTATTTATAGAAAAGGCACGGGGAAGCCACTGAAGACGAAATGCCAGGTCAGGACCGATAATATTGCATATTCTTCTTTGTATTCCATCAAGAACCTCGAAATACGTATCAGAAGCATCAAACCAGGTGTAGCAGCAATATTCAATGATTGGACAACTTTTTGACTTATAAATGTGAGTGATAGATTCTGGCGGGAATAAATTGATACAGTGGACCAATTTTCCTAGCAGTAGACCTATCAATTGATTCAATATAAACTTTCCACTTCATGTCAGCGGGAAACGTTAGCCCGAGAAGGCGCAATAAATCTCTCTCCTGGAGGTTAGCATCAGCCATGCTATAAGCCACAGATGGGCTCTGAGGGTGATGAACAAACACAAATGTGCCTAAACAGGTGTCTATAGCTAGCCACACTTGCAGATAAGCATCCGCGGACATAAGGGAGCCAGGTATTAAAGCCAAATGCACACCCCAATTTCTAAGCTAAAATTCCTAAGACAAACAAAAAAGCTGATTACGTTAAACGTGCTCATTGGGGGAAAAAGTCACATTTAAATCAGAACGAAAAAAAAAAAAACAACTTCGTAAGAAAAATTCAATTACTTCGGTAGATTTCTCACTATTGCCGGAATCGTCGAATTCTTAAAAATTCCGGATTATCTTCTTCAGTCACAGAAAATGCGAAAAGCGACTCATTTTCAGCACCATACAAAACGTTACTTCTCCCAGACATCTTGAAAGTCCTGGTGATAATCTTTTAACGGCCTCCGACTATACTATTAAGAGATTATCGTCAAAACTGACACATATGCGTGAATACCTAATATTCAGTAACTATTTCAAGTGCTTCCGTTTCCATGATAATATGCTTGCTTCGTGTGTCGCCAAAAAGTTTTCATCCTCTCACCTATAACGCGATGCAAGATTTAGGTGCTAAATTTGATTAAAACATGCGCGTCATACGACGTGAAATATGATCGTTCAGACAGATTGATCTTTTCGATGATTTTCTATTCTTTGTTGAATTTTAAAGCAGAGATTCTTGCGAGAGGTCAAGTGACAGCAAATCTCTTAATACTTCAACTTTTCCCATAGTATTCTTGTTGATTTTAGCAACGTTATTGAATGACGAGTTATCAGTATTTCGGGTGGGGTTTTGCAAGTATTGGATCAATTTAACATCACTATTTGCAGTTGGAGCATTCGAACAGCATTGATTGCAGTTGGATCATTGGGACATCAATGTTTGCAGGTGTATAATATTAACTTCACTGCGTGCAATTGGATCAACTGGACATCAATGTTTACAATTCCCCTTGAGTTAAAACAACGCCAATACATCATCGAGCCGTCTCCATGTTTTAATGTTGCGACTGTGTTATTTGAAACAGAAAGCCTCACGTTTCTTGCACCAAATCCTCTTTACCTCAGTATGTCCAAAAAGCTCAGTTTTTGTTTCATCGCTCCATTATACTTGTTATAAAAGCAATTTTCTTTGTCCAAGAACGTTTTGGCAAAATTAAACCGAGCAACAATGTGACGTGGCTTATGAAGAGGGATTCGTCGTGGTTGGTTTCCATACAACCCATTTCTATTTAAACAACATTGTATTGTGCGAATCATTACGCAGATACCCATTGTAGCCAAAATTTTGGTAATGTCTTTCAAAACAACTTTTGGGTTTATATTAACCTCGCAACACAGTTTTCGTGCAGTTCTCGGTGACAATTTGGATAATCTTCTACGCCCAGGTAAATTCTCTGTCGTGCCAAATTGTTTAAACTTCTTTATAACGGACTGTACCGTAGATCTAGGGATAGCTAACCGGTTTGAAATAGAGTTGTAATTATTTCCTGACTTGAATGTCAGTGTTTAGAGTTGGAACAATTATATCAACTGTTTTCAAATGGATCAATGGCATCAGTGTTTTCAAATGGATCAATGACATCACTGTTTTCAGTTGAACATATTGAATATCGCTGCTTACAATTAGTTCAATTCAACATCTCTGCTTTCAACTGGATCAACTGAACATCACTGCGTTCAGCTGGATCAGTTAAACATTGCGATTGGATCAATAGAATATCACTAATTTTAATTAGAGCACGGATATCAGTGCTTTCATTTAGATAAATTGAACATCATTTAGTTGGATCAGTTGAAAATTGTTCACAAATGGATCAATTGAATGTCTCTGCTTTCAGTTGAATAAATTGAACATCATTGCATTCAGTTGGATCAGTTGAACACTATTTGCAATTGGATCAATTGAATATCACTACTTTCAAATGGATCAATTGGTCGTCACTGTTTGAAGTGGATCAAATGAACAACACTCTTTCAATTAGACCAGTTGAATATCACTTACACTTGAATGAACTAAACATCACTGCTTGGGAGAATATGGTATATATATATTTATATATAATAATGTTGGTTAATTGAATGACAGGATGAAAAAATTCTTTTGTAACGCGTTTCGTCCTTCACAATGCCTTCATCAGACTAAAATAATGTTCACTTGCAGGGATATTATATATATATATATATATATATATATATATATATATATATATATATATATATATATATATATATATATATTAAAAGAATATATATATATAAAAAAAAAACAGACCACTTTTAAGGTACCATTACAATAATTTATTTCACCAAAATCCTTTTTAAAGGATTTCGGATCATCAGGTAAACACTTCCAACAATGAAATGAGAAGACAAATGTGGTCTGTTTTTCTTTAAATATTAGCTCTGTTCTTCACATTGAGCTCTCAGGATTTCGTCCTCCTTGGATTTACCAATTCGGTTTACCAAGTTCTTTATAACTTAACTTATATATATATATATATATATATATATATATATATATATATATATATATAGAAAGAAGAGTAATATAAATGAAAACATTGGTTATAATTATGCGTCAAGAGTAAACGGTGAATATGTAGAGGCAGTAAATTTTAAATTTAAATTTTTTAAATTTCTGGAGTCCGATATGTCGAGAAGCAACAGCTTAGCCAAAGGTTTTTGAATGAGCAGAAAACGTATTTACGTAATCTGCTTTAGGCCGTCGTGAGGTCAATATCCGGCTTGTATAAAAAATATAAAGGGCACGTCGTCACTCACGACATAGCAGTAGAAATAGCTTCGTGTTCAGAAGAATAAAAACATACACAGAAATAACACTAAAAGAAAATTAAATTGTAAAATAAAATCATACAATTTATTTACAGAGCTACCTTGGTTCTCGAACGTCTCACATGTCGAACAAATCGGTTTCCGAACAGGAAATTCAAGATGAATATCCTCTGTTATCGAACAAAATTTCGGTTCTCTAACAACATTGCCGAACCGAGCCGAACCGAATTAACCCGAATGGAATCATTTCGGAGCCGACCGCCATATTGTATACATTCGTGTGTTGTGCTAGGCTTTTCTTTTCCAATTTTATTGTACTCTGCCTTTTTTTCCTCTCTCTTTATTAATCCTCAGCCATGGCTCCAAAGAAAGCTAGTAGTAATACCGGTAAAGAAAAAAACAAAGTTCAGAGGAAAACAATTGTTGATGATATTGAACCCGGTTTGTCATCCTATTTACCCATAGCTGGGGGAGAAAAAGATGATTCATACCTTTCCCAAGGGTATTAGCAGGCAAGTGAATGTAAAGGATTACGACTGAAATTCGAACTCAGCTCTACCGATTCCTCAATCCGAGCCGCTTCCCATTACTCCACAGTGCCTATGGGCAATAAATTTGCACTCATTAATATAGATTACATCATTTAAGTGGTGTCTATTTCATCTTCCTCTTTTTAAGTCATTTTCCATCACAGCCCTCAATGTGTCAGGCTCTAATGTTTTGATGTCTATCTAAATGTTGTTTTTTAGTTATAGAGTCTGAGGTTTGTTGACATAAACTTTTTATTTGGTATAGTCTTATAGGAAGAATTTGGGGCTTGTCAGATGCATGGAACGTGGTGTTTAGTTTAAGCATCTACTGTGAGAAATTATTCTTTTCGACAAAATTTGCCTGAGAAGCTGGATTGTGGCCCTTGTCGTATGTGCTGTTACCCCATGTTGCTCTACAGAAATGCGTTTA
>CAHIKZ030003380.1:2250000-2300000 GCA_903632075.3 Acanthosepion pharaonis | reverse complement strand
TTATTTTCTTTCTCTTTTCTTTCTTTCTTTCTTTCTTTCTTTCTTTCTTCCTTCCTTCCTTTTTCCTTCTTATTTTCTTTCTCTTTTCTTTCTTTCTTTCTTTCTTTCTTTCTTTTCTTCTTTCTTTTTTCCTTCTTATTTTCTTTCTCTTTTCTTTCTTTCTTTCTTTCTTTCTTCCTTTTTATTTTCTTTCTCTTTTCTTTCTTTCTTTCTTTCTTTCTTTCTTTCTTCCTTCCTTTTTTCCTTCTTATTTTCTTTCTCTTTTGTTTATTTCTTTCTTTCTTCCTTTTTTCCTTCTTATTTTCTTTTTTTTTTTTTTCTTTCTTCCTTCCTTCTTATTTTCTTTCTCTTTTCTTTCTTTCTTTCTTTCTTTCTTTCTTCCTTTTTTTTTTTTTTTTTTTCTTTTTTCTTTTTCTTTCTTTTCTTTCTTTCTTCCTTCCTTTTTTTTTCCTTCTTATTTTCTTTCTCTTTTGTTTATTTCTTTCTTTCTTCCTTTTTTCCTTCTTATTTTCTTTCTCTTTTCTTTTATCTATCCTTTATATTTTTCTTTTCTCTTATTTCTCCTTTATTTCATTCTCCACTTTTATATTTGCTTTCTTTTTCTTCTCTTCTTTTCCTTTTGTATCTTCCACCATTAAGATTACCGAGTAGGAAGTTCCACTCAGACAGCTTCTTTAGAATTTGCAGCTTTGTGGAATACAATCTTAACCTCATCAAGTCTAGATTCAACCGTTATCTATCCTACATCCACCTTTTGCTTCTCCCACTGCACGCCCTTACAACATCATTTAGCAACCCTCTAACTTTAGTGGCGTTTGAGCCACTCAAGGTAGAGGTGGATAAACAATCGTAAATATAAATGTCCAGTTTATTGTAGTTCTTGCCAACCGTTACGTCATCCATTCACACAAACTCGTCAGCTAGGTGGCCCGTCGTCTTCCTTTATCTCGCTTGGCCTCGATATACCCTGTGAGGGTCGAGATCTCCAAGCCCCCCATCCTCATTATATGTCCAAGAAATTTCATTCCCCCTGATTCTGATAGTAACTGACACTTTGATGCACTTCTTCTTCTTCTTCTTCTTCTTCTTCTTCTTCTTCTTCTTCTTTCCCATCCTTTTTCCTCCACTTCTCCTCTTTCTTCTTCTTCTTCTTCTTCTTCTTCTTCTTCTTCTTCTTCTTCTTCTTCTTCTTCTTCTATTGTTCCGACTCCTTTACTCATTGTCCTTCCCTTTACCACCTTCAAAAACAGAACCTAATCAATAATTATATTGATTATTTACTTGCGTTAAGCTTCGCAAAACATGGCGACGCAAAGTATGTCGATGGGGTTTATGAAAAAAAAAGAAAAAGACAAGAGCCGCTCCGATGAGTACCAAGCAAGAATCCACTAGAAATAAATGACACCTGAAGGAGCAAACAAACAAAAGGATTTGAAAGACGAAATTTTAAAAGACCAAACTGGGTTGATAGCTCTTTATCGTTCTGTGGCCTCTTTCCTGGCAATCTACCGACATATAACAATACACCATTTGATGAGTGTCCCTCCACTTGAGTCGAGTGGAGCCGCTTATGGCTGAAACATTTGTTACTGGCGATAAGCAACAATGGGACGGGATGTAAAATAATGTGTTGTTGGTCCGCAACATTCTGCTTTAAATAACATTACCTTGTTAAAAAGATGTGTTTCTATGTCCTCTTACAGGAAGGATGTGCGTGTAGCGTAGCGTTGATCGACGCGAAAATTGGGATTGGCATATCGAGTTCAAATTTCAGCTGAAGCCGCTTGTGTTCAGATCTTATACGCTGAATTATTCTCGACATATATTACTGCAGCACGTAGAAATATAGGGCAAATTTTTTAATCATTTTTCGCCAAGCAAGGCGATAATGTCACTAAGACGCAAGTAGTTACTAGCAGTGGAAGAGAATGAGAAGTCTTTAACGAGGGGAAAGGACAATAAAAGAACAACTTTCTGGAAAGCACAAGATTTTAATGAACATGTAGTATTATGTCTAATATAATTATTTGTGAATTTGATCAAACGAAAATCATGAATAATTATATTGGGCATACCGCGACATGCTTATCAAGAAGACTTACATTACATCCCTCAAACCTTAGCTCAATTGGGACCGATTGAAACACACACTGAAACCTACCTAAAAATGTGTTTCTATGTTCTCTTACGGAAAGGATGTTCGTGTAGCGTAGCATTGATCGACAAGAAAATTGGGAGTAAAGCCACTAAGATGATAGACTGAGTCTGAGAGAATATGAGTTAAATATACTATTAAGGAGAGAAGACATTAAAAGAACAACAATTATGACAGAAGATAGCGATTAGCATTGTATTTAAATTACCATTTGAAGATCAAAATTGACTGGGAAGCAAGAAACCGAAGGAGAGTTCCACAAGCAAGAAGTGCGAGAGAAAGGAAACTGTCAGCATAGAACTTACGGTTCCATACAGTCATTTCAGCTGTAAAGTGGTGAGACTTTGCCGCCATTCTAGTGCTGCGCTTAAATTCATAAAGTCTAGGTACCATTGCGGAAAGTTTATAAGACCAATTACCATGAAAGTATTTATAGGAAAAGGCACAGGGAATTGAAGATTTTTAAGATTTTAGGTGGGACGAGAACAAGAAACCGAAAGATAGATCCACAGGTGAGAAGTGTGACAAAATAAACGGTTAGAATAGAGCTTATGGATGCATGTAGCTAATTCAACAGTAAAACAATGAGACCTATTTGCCAATCTTGCAGTACGCTTAAATTCATGCGGCCGAGGTAAGAAGGAGGAAAGCTCCTTAGAACAATTGCCATGAAGACGTTTATTGAAAAGACACATGGAATTTAACTCGACAGAATTCAGTAAGATTGAGCAAAACCAAGACTACCCATCCTTTCCCACCTCCCGCTGATGAGAAAGAAACCATTAATGTATCCTCAAAGATGTCAAATAGAAAAACATATGTTGTCGCTAAAGAAACCCGGTGGTCACTGAAATATTTAAAGATCTGGACAAAAAGGCAGGAAAATCCATCTGGCTTGAATCCCCCCCCCCGAAGAAAGGTGTCCCTACAAAGATAGACATTAGCTTGACGGGTTCGTTCATTTTAAGTTTTTTTCCGACATTAATTCGAATTTCTTTGGATACAAGTGATAAAGAAAAATTAATTATTATTTTGTCCGTGGGCAAAAAGTATGTATGGTCTTGTTGATCAAGTAAACGCATAAACGGCGTGATTTTTGAAAATTAAAAGAATATATTTTCTTTTTAATTTGTAATCTAGAGTAATTAATCAATAGTAATATATAAAATTAAATGTACGCAATCTAAAAGAACAGAAATTATGGCAGAAGATAACGATTAGCATTGCATTTAAATTATCTTTGAAGATCAGAATTAACTGGGAAGCAAGTAGCCGAAGGAGAGTTCCACAAGCGAGAAGTGCGACAGTAAGGAAACTGTCAGTATAGAACTTGCGGTTCCATCCAGATTTTAAAATTAATATTCGTAATCTAGAGTCCTGTGGTGAAGGCAATCTTAGTTGTGTCTCCTTGAAACTTACTTGCTATAAAAAGTTATAGTTAAATTACTTCATTACATATTTTAAAACGTTTGTCTCTTTACAAATGCATAATCGATATATGAAAAAAGTACTTATTATAAAATTTAATTTTTTTTAATCGATTTCACCCCAAGCAAGGCAGTAAAGCCACAAGTGGTGACTGGGTGGGGAAGAATTAGAAAATAGAAACTTTATTATGGACCAGGAACAATAGAAATGTAATCAGGGGCAAAGTAGAAATCGATTGACATTACTTTAAATTTTTTGAAGATTAAAGATGGTTGGAAGAACATGGAGCCGGAACAGAGTTCAACAAGCGAGAAGTGCGAGAAAAGAAACTGTTGCCATAGAATTTATGGTTATATCTAGCCCACTCAACCATAAATTGATGAGATCTTGACGCCAGTCTAGTATGGCGCTTAAATTCATAGAGTTTAGGTACCATGGCGAAGAGCTTATCTGAACAGTGGCCATAAATGCATTTATAGAAAAGGCACAGAGAGGTAACCTTACGGCGGTGGAAAAAAAAGAAGGCGCCAGATAAGGACCAATAATATTGCTGATTTTTCTTTGGATTTTATAGAAGGAGCACCAGACCATATGTGGCACCATCATTCTATACATGGAAATTCGTTATTTCTGTACGCAAATACCTATTGTACAACTCCATCGAAGATTGTAATGTGTCAACCCCTAAGTGAGAAAAAGACCTATGTGCCTTGAAAAATCAATATTTGAAACTCTGGTCTTTACCAAAAGTCGGGCATACACAATGATTACAACAATAAAAAGCCAAATAGAGAAAATGATGATTATGCTGCTTCAATCGACTTTGAATCAGTATTTAAATTCGTAGCTTTCGTCTGGTCTAAATGGTAAATGCATAGATAATTCGTTGATAAAAGAAAAATTAAAAGACATTGGAAGATCGTGTTAAGCCAACTTACAGAGTGGTCTGATAATCTTGTCACCCCTACATAGTATAATTTTCTATTTCAGATGGAATTCAGTAAGATTGAGCAAAACCAAGACTACCCGAGATTCTGCAGTTTGAACGAGAGGCTGATTGCAAGTGTATGGACACATGATCTTGTGCATTCTGGCAAGAGCATAAAGGATGTGTGACATGACTTCACTGCAAGATTTGGCAAACCAGCTCCTCCGAAGAGGACGATACTGCGATGGGAGCATAAATTGTTTCTCACGGATCAATTAAGGACAAACCGAGGACAGGACGACCCTCAACACGAAGGGGTCATATGTACAAAAGTGGAGGCATCTGTGTTACGATTACCCAAAAAGTCACTAACTGTCCTTGTATTCTTCTCATTACTTTTTTTTGTAGGGGGTGACAATTCTTTCGGACCACCCTGTACCATGTTGTATAAGCGTGTTGGCTTTGAAAATTGTCATTTGAAAGGTTTTCTCTAGACTCCAACATATGATAACATCTGCAACTACTGCTTCAGGCCATCTTTTTCACGATGTTTTTAGCACAACTCAAGGTCAACGACGGAAAAAAAAATAAGAGAGCGAATGACAAACTTCAAAATAAAAACGACTTTCATATCTGACCTAAAAATAAATCAGTATTCGAAAGGATGGCTTTTACCTGGGCTCGAACACCGATCTATAGCAAGGCTAGAAAATATGTAACCATTTTGTTAAACGAGACCCCCCTCAGGTCGTATACAAGAAGAAATGTGAGGAACCGTTTGGCGTAAAGAAACAGGTTTCTTTGTCTTAAGAGACACTTAGAATTTAGTTCAGTCTCTGCTATGAAATGTGCCTTATTCTGTGTTTTATCGTCTTTTCTCTTTGTTATTCTTTTTCTTTGAGCATTTATATTTTTCGTGCTTTTTCTTTTACTCTTTGTCTTCGTAATATTTTTTTATTCTCCAACGTCTATCAATCGCTATTCTCTCTTTTTCCATTACGTTACCATTTTCTTTACTTTTGTTCTTATTCTTTCTATTAGATTTTGTTTTGTTTTTTTCATTATCCTTCACACTTCGACATTTGAGCCGTTTTATTTATTTTTCTTTTCTCAATCTACAAGAGTTTACATTTTTCGTTTTCTTTCTTCAACATATTCACTTCTTTCTTTTTTTTTTTTTCTTATTTCTCCATCTGCTTGAGCTGTTGAAATGTTCCTTCTTTGGTTATAATGTCCCTGTTTTTAGCTTTTCTTTTTAAAACTATTTTTTAGTATAAAATCTCTACGATTCAAATTTTTTGTACCTCCCAAAAACCTGCAGTTTTTTTTATTTATTTATTTATTTTTCCCCCCTTAGTGCACTGTCTAAAATTTGACATGTTTACGCTACTTTTTTCTGATTGGATGAAATATTCTCTGGTGACTGTCTCTTGGTAATTTGCTTTTCTCGTCACCCGATTTTCCGTTCGTCGATATCCTGTTTTTTTTTCTTAAAATTCCCATCGAAATGTTGTTCCCAGAATTAACAAATGTAAAATGACTTTAACATCTTCCTCTGTGACACGACTAAATTTTATTTAAATAGATTTTACCTATCACTCAACAAGCTGAATTTTTTACTTTGAAAGCAAAATATCCTATTAGAATTGTGCTTGTCCCTTCCTTCGTTAGTTAGCACGACCGTTGCGTCCTGTCAATACCTCATAAATAATGAACTATTCCGTGTTTTGATCGCGTGGAAAGTGGGGAAAAGACATTACTTGGTTTCACTGAGAAAATGGAAGAAAGAAGGGGAGATAGAAGTAGAAAGAGAGAGAGAGAGAGAGAGAGAATAAGATTAAACTGATAAGAACAGATGCTACACTTTGATCTCAGCCAAAGGGCCGAGAAGTTATGGCGACCGCGATAAACACGACATTTTTCAGACGCACAGTATCGAATGACGGAAACCGAATAAGGCAATTGTCAAAAATCGAATTACCATAAATTAAATAAAATAAAATCGTCTGCTGAATTATTTTAAAATTATTTTAATAGAAATGTTCGCAAGAATGAGATTTGGCTAAAAAGAATTAAATAAATAAGGGAAGATAAAAGTGTTTAACGTCTCCTACCAATACCTCATAAATAATTAAATATTCCGTTTTGATCACGTGGAAAGATTGGAAAAGACACTACTTGGTTTCAGTGAGAAAGGGGAGATAGAAG
The DNA here is from genome assembly GCA_903632075.3 of Acanthosepion pharaonis. Taxonomy (NCBI): domain Eukaryota; kingdom Metazoa; phylum Mollusca; class Cephalopoda; order Sepiida; family Sepiidae; genus Acanthosepion; species Acanthosepion pharaonis. The sequence goes on along the minus strand of CAHIKZ030003380.1, from coordinate 2,293,281 downwards.
TGTTTAATTGCTCTTTCAGTGAAATAGAAAAAGTTGTCATTTTCAAATCTTTTCATTTCTACCCACTTCTTAAAATAACGACCAGCATTCATATTTATGATTGTTATTGCAATATTTTGTTAAAGTTGTTAAGCTCAATTATTAAACGATGAGATAGAGGAATTTTTACAGACATGTTAGTGTCATAGAATTTATTATGAGCTTATTCAATCATTAACTTAAGAATTAAAGTTCATCAGAATGTTAAAATAGGAAAACCGTGAAAATTTTCACGGGATAAAACTAATTGTAAAACGATTGCGTGTGTATTTTTTAATATGACTTTTTATCTGCGTCTTTTTATTCTCTTTGACGAATTGTGGGTCATCATTGACACCGTGGTTCCCGTAATCCATTAGAATTGTGGAGGTACCACATATAGTGCAGCCATGGTAGAATTAGTGTGTGAAGGTATTAAATAATAGTTTAGCAGACTATCATTTTTACGGGGAAGTGTATCTCTGCATTGACTTCCTCAGGTTGACCTTAGGGATCAGATACAAGACAAAATAGAGGAAGTCAATTTTGATTGGCTGAACTAGCATGAGCACGATAGCTAGAGAAAGGGGTTTCAGGGAGTCGAGTTTTAACCGTCGAATAATGTAGACGTGTTTGCCTTTCGTGTCTGGAAACTGCTCCCCAGTGGAGGGAGAGAGCGACCCTACGGGCTAGAATAGAAGATGTATACGTCGACGTTAATAAACTAGCTAAGTTAAAATTCCCTGTGTTGAAGTTCTTTCCATCTCCGAACCAAAACAAATAGCGATCACCGGCTGTGAAAGAAGAATGCAACTTTATTATGGAATTGACTTTGTCGACCAAGAGCCTCACATCGACCCAGCACGAGAGAGAGAGAGAGAGAGAGAGAGAGAGAGAGAGAAGATACATGTGAGTGAATCGACGCCGTCGCCCAAGACCACCCCCACCAAGGGGCTATACAACAGTGTATTAATTGGCGCAGGGATCTATCATAGACATATTTTGGTTCCGTGACCAGGATCTCCCAGCACGGCAAAACGCAGAATGACGGTTACAACACAACGTGCTAATGTCCGAAGAAAATTTTCAGAGGCGAATTCAACAAGAGAATATGAAAAAAAGAAGAAAAAAAGTAAATATGATATAAGGACAGAAAAAAGAGAAAATTTAACTATTATGTTCTCCTGCTCACACACACACTCTCTCTCTCTCTCTCTCTCTTACACACACACACACACACACACACACTCTCTCACTCTCTTACACACACACACACACACCTCACACACACCTCTCACACACACACACACACCTCTCTCTCTTACACACACACACACCCCTCTCTCTCTCTTACACACACACACCTCTCACTCTCACACACCTCTCTCTCTCTCTCTTACACACACACACACACACACACTCTCTCTACACACACACACACACACACACTCTCTCACACTCTCTCTCTCACACACACACACTCTCTCTTACACACACACACACTCTCTCTCACACACACACTCTCTCTCTCTCACACACACACACACCTCTCTCTCTCTTACACACACACACACACTCTCTCTTACACACACACACACCTCTCTCACACACACACACACACACTCTCTTACACACACACACACACACTCTCTCTCTTACACACACACACACACACACACACTCTCTCTCTCTCTCACACACACACACACACACACATCTAAACAGTAAACCAAAATAGGAAGTAATGAGGAAAAAACAATGAGGATAAAAGTAAAAAAACAGTAAGCAAACAGGGTTTGATGGACAGAAAAAAGGAAGAGTAGAGAAAACAAAAAAAAAAGAAAAAAAAGGAGGAGTGGACATAGTAAAACACCCACATTCAGGAAAACACTGATGCGGCAATGTCAAGTTTGATTAAACATTTTAATGAGAGACTGATTTTTGTGTTGTTTTGTTTTGGCTTTTTACAAAGGTTTAGAACTATGTGCAAAAATCTATTGTTGATTTTGATTAAGGCTATAAAACATTGTATTAATTGGCGCAGTGACCAAGACCTTCAAGCATGAGAGAAAGAGAGTATACAACAAAGGGAAAGATGTAGCCTATCTTTCTTTGATTAGGTTTTTTAATTCAGTTTTTCTTCTTCTAGATTGGTTGCCACCTCAAAGCAAGAGAACCAAATCAGCTATTTAACCCATAGCTGGAGGTAGAAGAAATGTTCATACCTTTCCCAAGTGTATTTGTGCGAAAGTGAACCTAACGGACTCCACCGGAATTCGATCTAGGTTCGCCTGTTTTCTCTTTCTGTATCTCCAATCAACTGCTACATAATATCAATCCCCCTTGTATGACAGTGAAGGCTGAAACATCTTGAAGAGAAGACTCAACAACAGAGATGTGGTTCTACAGAAGACTGCTGAGAATACCTTGGACGGAGCGTGCGAGTAACGAGGAAAATGAAATGAAAAAAGCATTTGTACTTAGTATCAGAAAAAGACAATTGAAACTTTTGGAGCACATAATGAGGAAAGATGGTCTGTTCAAGAAGAAAAAGCGTGTAACCTCACTAAAGAGCTTGTGTAAATAGGTGGCAAAACAGCGACTAGAGAGGGATAGTAAAAAGACAAACACTGCTAAGAGCAACAAAGGATGGGACGTCGGGAAGAGCTACGATCGCCTATGTCTTGAAGGGATACGGTGCATAGAAGATGAAGCACCATTACGCTATGCACACATCCACGAAAACTGTTTTCAATAAATGGGATTTGTCATAAAGACAGATCTGAAAGAGGTATATTTCCTAGATGATACACTCAACATAAGAAAAAGTACGTATTAACGATATAGAAAAAAACAACTACAAGCCACTTTACATACACACATATTACAAGCAGTAATCAAGCAGATCCCACAACCAATTAATCGTTGGTTATCTGAAAATTATTCCAACGACATCACCTTAAACGAAGCCAAGTTATAGAACAGTCTTAAAAGATGGTGGATTTTCAACAATACTCACATAATAAAAACAGCACAAATAAAAGCCAACACGCAAAGAAACATCATCTGGTTTAACCCACTGTTCAACAAAAACACGAAAACAACCGGAAAATAATATTCATTTCCCTCATAAATAAACACTTCCACCCCATCTAGCTCTCTTAACAAGATATCCAACAAAAACATAGTAAAAATCAGTTACAGTTGCACCAAGAGCATGACACAAATAATAAAAGAGCACAACATAAAAATGGCCAAATCCACCTGTAACTGCAGAGTAAAGAACGAATATCCCTGAAATGACAACTGCATGCAAAACACTAATTGCCTACAGAATAATTTGAAACAGAAACGTTAGGATAATACAGTAGACCTTACAAACTATAATGCAATATTGATCAGCATATATAAATAACCGAGCCAAAACAAAACACACATGGCCTGAAGATGGCGTTCACGCATGAAACAGACTGTCGCCGTTGTGTGTTGATCTGAGTATTCATTTTTATTTTATAGTGTGTGTGTGTGTGTGTGTGTGTGTGTGTGTGTGTGTGTGTGTGTAAACTCTTAGAACGTGAAACTGCGATACACCATGCAGTGTTGATTTTTATATCTACAATCTATTTCATATATATATATATATATATATATATATATATATATATATATATATATATATATAAATATATATATATATATATATATATATATATATATATATATATATATATATAGAGAGAGAGAGAGGAGAGGAGGGAGAGGGGGAGAGAGGGAGAGGGGAGAGAGGAGGGGGAGAGAGGGAGATAGGGGAGATAGAGAGAGGCAAACACTCGTTATTTCAATAAATGTAATATGGACTTATTTCATAGACCGATTCCAGAGTTTAGTGTCATACCACTTATCAGGGACAGATGTTCGATAAATCTATTTATTTATATTTATTTATATCCAAATATTTATGGCATCGGTCTGTGTAATAAATCCAGTGAACATTTATTGATTTATTGAACATTTATCGATTGACCCCTTTTTGGTAAACATTCTACTAGCATTAAATTCTAGTAATTTTTGTAACGTTTTCATATTTTAATAATTTGAGTTGCATTACTCTTATTCCAAGAGAGATAGAGAGAGATAGATTCAAAGATGGATTGAGAGCGATAGATAATAAACAGATTATGACAGATAGATAGATAGATAGATAGATAGATAGATAGATAGATAGATAGATAGATAGATACGAACAGACTGAGATATAGGTATGAACAGGCAGAGGGTCGATAGATATAAAGAGATTGCATGAGATAGATAGATAGATAGATGAATGAATAGATAGATAGATAGATGAATGATAGATAATGATTAAATTGATATGAATGCCTATTGAACAAATTGTGATAGATAGATAGATAGATAGATAGATAGATAGATAGATAATGAATAGATGAATGATAGATAGATAAATAGATAGATAGATAGATGATAGATAGATATAATGAACAGAGATAGATAATGATAGATAGATGAATAGATAGATAGATAGATAGATAGATAGATGAATGAATGAATAATGAACAAATTGTGATAGATAGATAGATGAATAGATAGATAGATAGATAGATGAATAGATAGATAGATAATGAACAGATTAGATAGATAGATAGATAGATAGATAGATGAATGAATAGATAGATAGATAGATAGATAGATAGATGAATGAATAGATAAGAAGAGATAGATAGATAGATAGATAGATAGATGAATAGATAGATAGATAGATAGATACATACATACATACATCGATAATGAACAAATTGTGATAGATAGATAGATAGATAGATAGATAGATAGATAGATAGATAATGAACAAATTGTGATAGATAGATAGATAGATAGATAGATAGATAGATAATGAAGAGATTGTGATAGATAGATAGATAGATAGATAGATAGATAGATAGATAGATAATGAACAAACTGATATGGATATGATAAATGGCCAGAATGTGGGAGCGATATAGAGAGAAATGGGTTTCTCACATCAAAAGATTGCAGCTAACCATGACTGAAGCCTGGTTTAATCCCAGCACACACGTGTTAAAATGCCTTTCGACTGTATGCTCATTTAAACCGCGTTTTTCTAAATTCTATCCTACAACGACAGCATGGAAACTGACGTTCATTTCAACCCCCCGGAACGTTAACAGAATCAACGTTCTCTTAGCTATCTTCGACTTGTACTTTCTTCCTTGAAAATGACCGACGTTGATCGATAATAATCAAAGCATTACAAACAACTTCGGCGAGATTCTTTACAAATGCCCTCCTGACATCAAACGACTTAGAACCGAAAGAAACTAACCTAAAAAACTTAACAGACCATTCTTGTTCTTTCTGCTTAATATATCACGTTCATTATATATATATATATATATATATATATATATATATATATAATCGACTCTCCCGTCGAGATTCGACGTATGAGGGTCAAGCAGATCAGTTTCAGGAAGCCGACAGCCCGACACCGGCACAGGAGATTTGATTATAGTGGTGAAGGCTTCATGCAGGACCATCCACACTTTTTGAAGGGACGAATACAGAGACCTGGTGCACCGAATGCCAAAGGTTCCCAAAACGACCCTCCGCAGGTTTTGAATTCAGAGTTGTCCTTCTCCTAGACCAGTTGCCATCCAAGGCTATAGAACCCAGTCTGTCCTGCTATTTTACCCATGGCTGGAGGAGAGGAAGAGGATTCATACCTTTCCCAAGGGTATTAGCACGTAAGTGAATGTAATGGATTCGACTGGAATTGAACTCGGCTCTGCGATTCCTCAATCCAAGCCGATATATATATATATATATATATATATATATATATAAGAACAATATATAAATAATCCGGTGTTCTTATAGATATATTTATATTTTACAAAATATGCTCAATGTAAATTTAATCAGACTTTAATATTTTAAATTTAATTAATTATTTTAAATCAATTAATTTATAATATATATATATATATATATATATATATATATATATATATATAAGACATTTTTATGTTTATACGTTCTTTTTATAGATAAAAAAATATTTAAGTAAATGTCTGTTTATAATAAATCCTAGGAATTGAGCTGATTGGCCAAAATACGTCGAATACGTCGAGAGAGTCCACCATATATATATATATATATATATATATATATATATATATATATATATATATATCATATAAAAGGCCTAAAACTAATACTAATATTCCATGGTTATAATTTATTGCATTGGAATCGTAATCACAATCAATTCATCAGGCCAACAAATTCAAAAAAGAAAACAGAAAATATAAGTCCGGGTATAAAAAACAAAAATTTCAGATATATATTTCAGTATGTCTCTGTATTCGGCCCTTCAAAAGTGTGGTTGATTCTGCACTAAGCCTTCACCTCTATAATCAATGTATATGTGGGGCACTTCGAAGCGGTGTAATGGTTAGCAAGCTTGTCTCGCTAGAACAATTACAACTGAGTAGTGAGTTCGATCCTCACTGGGTGCTCCGACTTTCGGCCGTGTGCCACATCTAAGCTACGCTTGGGAAATCCCTATAATCAAATTATATATGCTGGTGGCTGGGTGCCTGTTCCTAGGAACTGAGCTGCTTGACCCTTATACGACGGGAGAGTTCACCATTTATTATATTGTTTATTGAAATTGTTGGCGAAACAATGGTTAGCTACCAATTGATTCCAACTTTATAAAATAGTAAATAATAACGATTTCTTTATAGTTTGTTCGCATATTTTAATAATTAGTAAAAATTTATGAATAAAACATTATTTTCACATTAATTTCTTTATAAATTGGTAAATTTATAAATTGTATTAGTTCTAATTGTATTACCTTTTACAATGTAAATATAAAAATAATTCTTGTAAATAAGTAATCTAATAAATAAATAGGTTAGTATTTTTGTTGGAAAATCTGCCGTAAATTTGGATTATTATTATATTATATTATATTTTATATAATCTTATATGCGATTATATTATAAATAAAGAAAGGTGCTTATTTTTAATAATAATAATAATAATGAGGAGGAGGAAGCAGACGATTAACGCGTGTTGAAAAATGCATGTTCGGGGACTTGAGAATTAGGTTAAGATTTCTAACGGATTGCTTCTGACAGCTGCACGTAGATTGGATGGGAATATGAAAGCGTAAAATGATGTGCCAGTGATTGTAGCAATGAAGCAGAAAAATGAAGAAGCATCATGATAAATTAAAAGAAAAAAGCTGCAGGGTCAGTTTTTTTTGAGCTGAGGTGGTTTGGGGTGAAAGATGGTTTCCTAAAGCGAAAAACAGAGTCACGGGGGAAATACAGCGTAAATGCTGCTTGTGTACTATGTTGAAGAGATTAATGTGGCTGCGTGTTGAAGAGCATTTAACATTTCTACATTATTGAATCAATTCTGTTATTGAATCAAGGAAAAACAATGAGAAAACGATTTTTGTTTCAACGATAAAGTATATATTAAAATCAACAAATACAAAACAATTTTGTAATGTGTGAATATTAAGGAAAAGAAAGTAGTTTCCCTTTATCTGTTAAGATAAAATGCAATTAAGAATGTTTTTTGAATAGAATGTTCAAAGTTCTATGTTGAAATAGAATGTTGCATTCAGAAAAACATACAGTTAATTCAATTGTGTGTTATTTGTATAACTAACAGAGTGTTGGTTTGTAACTTGGCTTGTTCACAGAAAACGAATGGTGAAATGTAATTCAAGTTCTGTGTCTGTGTGTGCGTAGTGAGTAGAATCAATAATCTGTGTAGACGCGTGTGAGTAGCTGGGTTCTACTGTCTATTTTTGGAACAAAACATTGCTTTTATAACTATTGCTAGGCTCCAGGAACAAAGGCGGGAGAATTGAACGAACACAGAAAATATATGATTGGATGAAAAATTAACCAATCGGTGATTTTCTAACAAAAGCATGTTTGTGAAATTCACGGCAGAAAAAATTCAGTGTGGTGACTGCGATTAGTAAATTGTCCTGTGGTAAACAGTATTTATTATTTAACCAATCACAGTTGAGAAAACTGTAGGCGTGGCAAACGTAGTAGAAGTCACTACAACTGCATCAAAATGAACGCACTGAAGGCCAACATAGACAAGTCACAAATAGAAAACAAATACAGAGCAAGTATGAAACAGTAAAATAGTATGAATATTGGCATTGAAGGAGTATAAACGACCAAATGATTCGATTGGTAAAAGAATTTACTGGTAAGTCTGTCGCAAATTTTGCTTCAGTGTAAAAGAGAATTGGTATGAATATCAGCCAGAGGCAGGGGTATAAAATGATGATCACAAGATATTAGGAGGTTTCTCTGTCCAGGCCGATCACATTCTTGAAGCACGAAGGCCCGTCCTTATTATTATAGATAAGGAGAATAGCAAGTGCCAAATTGCTGATTTTACTGTTCCGTTCAATACAAGAGTGGACTTCAAAGAAACCTGGCTAGGGAGTTGAAGAGGCAATGGAGCACGCATGGAGAATTAATTCCTGGAGCAATGAATGCACTTGGAACACCAACCAGAAAACTGAAAAATCGCGTGGGGAGAATTGGAATGGAGACCAGAAACGTGGATGTCCTTTACTTTGCGAGAATTCTCCGAAAGGTTCTTGAGTTGGGAAGAGGGTTGCTGTCTTTATGACTCAAGAACAGAATTTTTATTAACCACGTCAATGTGTGACTCCAACATAATAATAATAATAATAATGGTAAAAAAATGTGAACTTGCAAGTAAGGGCGATATTATCTGTGACTATAGGATGATAAAAGTGATAATACATATATATATATATATATATATATATATATATATATATATATATATATATATATATCATAAAGAAGTAATTTATACAAAATTAATTAGCAATGTTAATAAGATTAATGGCGAAATCACTTCCCTAACAAGACTATCAATTCCTTGAAAAATTCTTTGTATAAATTACTTCATTATATGATATAAAAGCTGCTGAACACTGTAATATATGTGTCCTTGTGTGTGCGTGCGCGCGCGCGTGTGTGTGTGTGTGTGTGTGTGTGTGTGTGTGTGTGTGTGTGTGTGTGTGTGTAAAAATTTCTCAGAATGAATCTGTAGAAAAAGACAATATGTATAAGGAAAAAAAGACGAAAGGAAAAATCTATGTAGTTTTAGCCGACGTGTTTCGTCCACTGCTGGCTTTTTCAAGGCAAAAAACAAAATGAATTTATTTGAATAAAGTATCTATAAAGAAAAAACAAAATGTTGTTAGTTACTAGTATAATTTTGAAACGCTCAAGTACATTCATTGGGTCAACTGAAAAATTACGTCATTTACTTTTAATGTTTGAAGAAAATTTTCATAAAAAAATTTAGGATTCCTAAATTTTCGCTTGAGGATGAAACAGGGCTTGTTACTTTAATTCAATTTAATTTTTAATAATTATATTGATGGTTTCGGCTCTCGTTTTTGAAACATGAGAACACTTATGTAGCGAAGGAATCATATTTAAAAAAAATAATTATAATCTAAGCTCTACTTCTGTATGGAGAACTGTTATTTAAAAATAAAAACAAAAATACTAAAGAATCCTGGATTATTTACCTAACGTGTTCTTTCCTATTTTTCTACATACCTGCACACACATACACACACACACACATACACACACACATATATATATATATATATATATATATATATATATATATATATATATATATATAAAGACAAAAGACAATAGGAAAACTGTATGTAGTTTTACCGAAGCGTTTAATCCATTGTGGACTTTTTTAATGAAAAAAAAACGAAACTAATTTATTTGAACAAAAATAAAACGTTGTTAGTTACTATAAGAATTTTGAAACGCTCATGTATATTCATACATTAGTAAAAACATTCAACTTCCAAACTCTTCCTATTTCAGATACATAGACAACTCACTACTAATTAATTCAATAGAAATTTTGACAGAAATTTTTAATGAAAATTTTCTTCAAACATTAAAAGTAAATGACGTAATTTTTCAGTTGACCCAATGAATATACTTGATCGTTTCAAAATTATACTAGTAACTAACAACATTTTGTTTTTTCTTTATAGATACTTTATACAAATAAATTCATTTTGTTTTTTGCCTTGAAAAAGCCAGCAGTGGACGAAACGCGTCGGCTAAAACTACATGGATTTTTCCTTTCGTCTTTATATATGCATGTATGGTAAATACAATCGGTGAATGTAATGTTTTTTTTTTAATAAAACATTTCGGTGACAAGTCCATTCCAAATAAAATACAATTCTAAACATGATCATTATTATTATTATTAGTAGTAGTATTGTTGTTGTTATTATTTGTGAGTTATGTTTCCTGTTTTGTATCCTGTCGAGCCGAAAACTATAGGAGAATTGTCATTTAATTGATAGCCCTTTTCTTTGTATATGGGATTGGGATGTTCCTAGCGGGGCGATCTTTTGATTCATTGTAATATAAATAAAACTGCACGACATATTTGAATTTAAAATTTTAATGATTAAGATAAGATTAATGCTGTTAACAAAAGGGGAAAATCTACTGTGCCATATTTGACGCAGATGTAAATTAAGACTTCGTACTGCGTTTGTTGATATTTTTATTTTTAATTTATACGTTGACAAGTTAAAGGTCGATAACTCTGTATTTCTAAACGCTACCTTTTCTCCATTTTACTCAAAAAGATGTTTGGATTATTGAAAACATTAACAAGAAAACGTTTGTATTATTGATAATATTAATAAGAAAACGTCTGGATTATTGAAAACTTTAGCAAGAAAACGTCTGCATTATTGAAAACATTAACAAGATAACGTCTGGGTTATTATTTCTCTAATAAGAAAACGTCTTTATTGTACGTTTATTTTGAGTTTGACATTTTGCCAGTGTAGATTTCGATCCAAGGATAAAAGTTTTAGACTTTAGTTTAAGTACACCAAGATTATTAATTTTACTAATAATTATTATTATATTAATATTATTATTTTTTTTTCTAGTCCCTCGTTTTACTTCTTTTAGAACTTGACTTATCAGAACAATTTGAAGGATATCTGTTTTATACTGCGGGAGTCCGAATTTAAATTAGTTTTTAAATCGGACTCCGCGAAATGCACGCTGATTTTTCTAAAAGGTGGTAGGTTCTTCACATCACTCCCTTGTTTCTGACAGTCTCTTTCTCTATTGGACAAGTCTCTTTAGAAAGTGTGAAATCGCGGCTTTCCCCAACTTCCCGTTTTTTGTTGTTCTTAGGAACACTTTTTCCTTCATGTCTCTTCTTTCTCTTTCTTGTATTTGTCCTTTCACCCATTTGTACGAATTTTTCAAGTAGATTATCCAATAATTTCCTGTTTCTCTTTCGATCTGGCCCGTGAGTCTTAAATTCACGAAGCCTTCTTTCCTCATTATATATCGTAAAAGATTCCGTAATCAATTTCCAGTTGTGATCAGCGGTTTCTTTTTTGTTGAGACTTCCCTATTCTTCCCCATTTCTCACATACACTATCCATGTTATTTCCAGCATCCATCAGTAAAGATATATCCGCAGGGTTTTTTTTTTCTTCTTTTACGAATAAAATTCCAAGTTTTTACCGCTAGGCATACATTTTTGAAGGTAGACATTTTTTGTTTTATTTACGAGATGAGAAATTGTCAATATATTCTGATACATTTGAAATGTTATTCTTATCTTCGTTATCATTATTATTATTATAGACACAACGTTTCGACCAAGTACCTTTTGGCCATCTTCAGGTATCCATTATTTAGGAGTTGATCGGGGCTATCTTATATGAATAAAATAAATTATCATGGCTAAAGCACAATGTTTTAAATAATATTTATAACAACCAATAGTTCGAATAAATCTAAGGCTGGATAGACATAACATCTAGCACGGGGTAATACCGTACTCCTTCATGACGTAGACGATCAAATAGACCTTTCCTTTATTATCTATGAATCCATCTTGGAAAGAGAGTGGAGAGATTTCCCAGCTGATTCTTCTATGGTTTTAATTACTGATCACCCAATGGTAAAGAGCTCAGTCTACCATAGCTTATTGGGGGTAGAAAAGATGCTTTACCCAAGGTTATTTTGTGTGAAAGTGAGCTCAACAGACTAGGCCGGTATTAGAACTCGGATCGCCAATTCTACTTTCTGCGCCGATAATTGTTATGCTACCCGCACGTCTAAAAAGGATCTCGGGGCTTTTAGAAACAGTAAATGGACAGTGGAGTCACGGTGGAGTAATGAATAACGGCTTGAGTTCGAATTCCAGTCGAATCCATTACATTCACTTACGTGCCAATACTCTTCGGAAAGATATGAATCCTCTTCTCCTCCCCCTAGCAATGGGCAAATAGCAGGAAAGATCGGGTTCTAGAGCCTTAGATGGCAACTGGTCGACCGCAGAAAGAAATGGCAACCTACTGCGGAAAAAAGGGCTTCGTCAGTCATGTATCGAAAGATATATGACCGCCTACGCGTGTATTACGCATGGCACATAACTAAAAGGCACAGTAATAATTTTTTCCTAAGATCTGGGCTTCCGTCCCTTTTTCTTTCTTTTCTTATTTTATTTTTTTATTTTTTTGATTTGTTGTTAATCCATTTGGTAATCCATTTGTTGTTAATCCATTTGCATATTCAACTTTCAAAAAATAAAATTTAAAAAATTACTGTGTTTTTAGTGATCATTTCCAATCTGTTTGGACACATGGCCCAGTGGATAAAGGCGTTGGTTAGATCCAGTGACAGGACCCAATGAGTGTGAGTTCAATACCCAGTTAAGGCAGTGGAAGACTTGCAGAGGGGAATTAACAGGAGATAACTGACATCCATTAAACATAGCACGTGGAACTAGAACAGTCTACCCCAGTGAGCGAAATAAAGTGTTCAGTTCGACATTCTAAGAAGGATGGAGCGTACAACGGCCGAAACGTTGTGACAAATATGGCGACAAAGATGAGGACAATAGTCCGACTAATGTAAATACTGTACATAATACCTCATCCCAGAAATATAGACAGAGTCCGAAACTTTGTAATAAATATGGCGACAAAGATAAGGACAATAATCTGTATAATGTAAATAGTGTACATAATACCTCATCTCAGAAATATAGACAGATACTGAAGCGAATGCTTTGTTGAGGGTTTCTATAGTTAAATCGTTTAGTTATTCAAATAGAACCATTTCCTACCCTGAAAAAAAAACAGTAACTACCTCAGCATTTAGTTCATAGCTTGAAAGTAGTAAACTGAAATAATCAATGTAGAAAGAGAATTATCCCATACTGTATCGTCGTGCGACGATCCCACCAGAGTCATCTATCAGTTCGAGCGGATATCTGCTGACTGGAGACGATCTCGCAGCAGACCACGTAACCGCGAGAAGGACGTCGCCCGCCATGCCCTCTAGCACGTTAATCTGGCGCTGGATGATGTTCCGACGCTCTGCCAAGACCGTGAAAGCTGGAGGAACAAGGTGGATTTTGTGGGCTCAACGCCTCATGGAAAGGGATTTAGCAGTGGCAGTGTCAGAAGTAGTTTTGTGAGCAGAATAGATATGTCGTATGTCGTTTAATTTACGTCCAGTGCTGTACAACATAAAGTGTGTGTATGCGGGGGTGGGGGAATAATCCAATCCAACGACTACTCGGATAGGAAGAATTAAAAGCATCCGGAATTATTGTTACGAAACAAACAATAGAAATGAACTAAGAGCGCCTTCTCCAAGAAAAACTCCACTACTATTGAAGAATCATTACAATTTGTTCGAGAGCATAAGAATAAGCCTGAATCAATTTGAGAAAGAGTTTTATGGTAGATGAAGCAAAAAATTGAACAATTAGGGCGTAATTCAAGGACACACGTTTGGAGAAATGATGGCACAACTTTTGCACCGAAGAACACAATCCCAAAGGTGAAATTTGGTGGTGGCAATATCATGGTTTGGGGATGATTTTCTGCTAATGGTATAGGGAATTTAGAGATGGTAGAATGAATTCAAAAATATACCAAGATGTTTTGGACTCTAATTTGTTTAGATCAGTAGTAAAGCTTGGACTCCCAAATGAATGGGTTTTGCAAACAAGATAATGACCCCAAAACATACGGCTAACTTTTTTTTTTAAATTGCTCATTGAAAACAATGTCAATGCACAGAAATGGACATCACAGTCCCCAAACTTGAATCCAATAGAGAATTTGTGACGTTTATTAAAATTTCAAGATAATAAAAGAGCTCTGAAAAACATCCATGACCTAAAGCGAATATGCAAAGATGAGGGGAGTAAAATAACAACGGAAACTTGCAAATCATTAATTAAAAGCTAGAGAAAGAGACTGATTGCTTTTGAATTGAGTAAGAGATATTCTACAAAGTATCAAATAGGTATTATAATTTTGTATGAATACTTTTTTCGCCTCCAATTTTTTTATATCATATAAATACGCGCAAATAACGTTGAGAAAGGTATAAATCCATCCCTTCTGCTCTCAGCTATGGGTTAATTAGTATGTGACACCCACCGGTCTGTCCTTGTCACAGCATCAATATGTGGGACCCACCGGTGGTCGCGGTCGCAGCCCCGCGCCAATATGTGACGTCGAAAAAATTGTTTGAGAATAATTCTTGTAAATTCATATTAATTCGACCTTTTATTCACAACATATCCCAGGATCGAGAAATACTGATTTTCTATTATTTTAGATGGAGATCCTGTTCATATATAAATACAATGTCAAATCAATCCTGATTTTTCAAAAAAAAGTTTTTTTTAATCATTTCGTCCTCAAGTAACGCTACTGAGCAACTAATTCGCTAGGAGTTACTGAGTGTGAAAGAATAGTAGAAAAAGAAAAACATTATTAAGGAGAGAAGAATAAAAGAACCGGAATTAAAAAAGAAAGAAGATAACGATTACCATTGCATTTAAATTTTAGATCAAACTTGCCTGGAAAGCAAGAAGCCAGAAGAGAATCCCGTCATCGTGAAGTGCGTTAGAAGTTATTGTTAGCATAGAACTTGCGGTTACATCTCGCAATTTCAACTGTAAAATGATGAAATTTTACCGCCAATCTAATGGTACGCTTGGATTCATAAAGTCTTGTTACGAAAGAGGAAAGCTCATCAGAACAATAACCATGAAAGTATGTATAGAAAAAGGCACAGGGAAGCTAAGTTCCGTCTGTGGGAAAATGCCTGAAGCCAAGATGCCAAGTCAGGACTAATAACATTGCAGATTGTTCTCCGTGATTCATCAAAAATCTCTAAATACATAACAGGAACACCAGACCAGCAATATTCAAAGCATGAACGAATGGTTGACTTAGAAATGTGTAATCAGTAAATCAATTATCAGTAATTTATTTTTTTTTTTTATTTTGTTTCGAGTTTGAAACTACCTATTGGTAACTGCGTAATGAATGCTAATCTACAAAACATACTAAAAAGGAATCCATATTTGATTACGAGTGAACCATTTAACCGATTTGGTACCAATTTTTCAAAGAAAGTAATCAATAAAGAGCAGAATGAAGCAAAGAATAGTCTTGGTATACGCAACGTCCATTCTCTTCTCATTGCTCCTATGAGAAAGAAGTTCCTCATATTTTTAAATGTCAACTTATTTACCTTATATACTCGCGTATCATGCGATTTTTGAAGACCTAATTTTGAAGCTAATTTTAAGGGGGTCGCATCATACACGAGATATAAAATTAGTGTATGTACTGCTGGTCAATACGCTAATTTTATATCTCATGTATGACGCGACCCCCTTAAAATTAACTTCAAAATTAGGTCTTCAAAACTCGTATGATACGCGAGTATATACGGTAATTATAAATTTCTATACGACTTAATAAAATTTATCTTTAATATCTAACAATTTTCCAAAACGCCATAATCCTTTCTATTTACACTTTCGCTGTCGAAACAGTTAAATGCAACTGCCTCTTCTACTCCAACAGCTTCTTCTCTCACATTTTCAGACAGTTGAACTCTCTTCCTCTTATTTACTTTTTTCTCCTTCTTTTTCAACTTCTCCTTTTTTCTCGTCTTCTTCTTCTTCTGCTTTTTCTTCTACTTCTTCTTCTACTTCTTCCTTTTCTTCTTCTTCTACTTCTTTTTTTCTTCTTCTTTTTCTACTTCTTCTCCTTTTTTCTCCTCTTCTTCTGCTTTTTCTGATACTTCTTCTACTTCTCTTTTTTCTACTTGGCTTTTTTCATCTTGGCTTCAGGCATTTTCCCACAGACGGTACTTAGCTTCCCTGTGCCTTTTTCTATACATACTTTCATGTTTTTTTCTCTTTCCTCGAGTCTAAAACTTAGTCCGTCAATATAAATATTGCATTCACTTAAAAGAGTTGTTTGGTAAAATAATATTTCGATATACATATTCACTGTGAACGAATCTCCGATTAGAGTTGTGGAATTACTCCCATTTGGTTTAACAAAGATAAAGATTGACATTACATTTAAATTTTTAAAGTTCAAAGTTGAGTGGAAAGCAAGGAATCGGAAGAGAGTTCTAGAAGCAAGAAGTGCGAGATAAGAAACTGTTAGCATAGAACTTACAGTTACATCTTGCAATTTCAATATATTCTTGCCTTCTTGACGCATCGCCTGATATCCTGAGAGAATATATTTCGTTACTGTAATGCCAAAATATTTGACAGGAATTATTGAAAGTTAATGGCTGTTACCGTCATTGTTAACCTTCACAAGGTTTTGTTAGATATCACTTTCTTTTCCTTATTTGCCAACTTTCTCGTCTTTTTCCTTTCTATCGTTCTTCTGTTTTCTGTCTTTATCTTATTCTTAAACTTCTTCTACTTCTCTTTCTTCTTCTGCGTCTTGTTCTACTTATTCTTCTTCATCTTCCTCTTCTTTTTCTTCTACTTCTTTTTCTTCTTCTTTTTTATCTACTACATCTTCTTCGTCTACTTCTCCTTTTTTCTCGTCTTCTTCTGTTTTTTCTTCTATTTCTTCTACTTCTTCTTCTTCTATTACTACTACAACTACTTTTTCTTTTTCTCGTCTTCTTCTACTTCTTTTTTTTCTTCTTCTTCTTTTTCTACTTCTTCTCCTTTTTTCTTGTCTTCTTCTTCTTCTGCTTTTTCTTCTACTTCTCCTTCTTTTTCCTCTTCTTTTTCTACTTCTTTTTTTTCTTCTTCTTTTTCTACTTCTCCTTTTTTCTCGTCTTCTTCTTCTGCTTTTTCTTCTACTTCTTCTCCTTCTCCTTCTTCTTCTTCTTCTTCTACTTCTTTTTTCTTCTTCTTTTTCTACTTCTATTTTTCTCGTCTTCTTCTTCTGCTTTTTTCCTCTACTTCTCCTTCTTTTTCTTCTTCTTCTACTTCTCCTTCTTTTTCTTCTTCTTCTTTTTCTACTTCTCCTTTTTTTCTCGTCTTCTTCTGCTTTTTCTTCTAAATCTCCTTCTTTTTCTTCTTCTTATTCTTCTTTTTTCTTCTTCTTTTTCTACTTCATCTTTTTCTCGTCTTCTTCTTCTGCTTTTTCTTCTACTTCTTTTACTTCGCCTTCTTTTTCTTCTCCTTCTTATACTTCTTGTTCTTCTTCTTCTCATCATCTTCTTTTCTTCTTCCCTCATCATTTTTTAAACTTCTTGTGAAAACCAAGGTAGTTACACATACTCTACCGACAGACGTGAACAATGCAATTCAAGCGCAGATAATACAGTAGCTCCTCGATTATCCGGACATCTTTGGACAGATGTTGAAAAACGCGTTTGGATAATCCAAAATTCCGGATAAATAAATACATATATCCACTGATAACATTTTCAAACGCTTCGTCCAAGTTTTTGTCTAGTTTATTTTTTTATGAAAAAAAAAATGCTTAAATTTTGTCTATTTTCATATTAGCACGCGTTTTTCTGCCACTCCCCCCCCACCTCGAAGCTGGATTAAAAATTAAATATATTTGCAAGTGTAGCATCTGGTTGAAAGCGCAACCAACTTACATAGTTGTCAAACATAATCATTCTTTCAGTGTTTGAAATTGAGCATCGGGGCTGTTGAACTTTGACAGAGGCAATAACGCCATCACCATCATCATCATCATCATCCTCATCAACATTTTCCGGCGTGCTTAAGTCACAATCTCTAGCGTGACTAAGTAGTAATTCAAACGTATTTCCTTTGTATGAAAACAAGAAAGAGATTATATTTTATTCGGTCGAGCAAGGTCGGACATTCATGTGTCTATCACGCCAAGCATCACGGTCCTGGATAAAGGTCGGAAGGTCATTAGGGTGTCATTCTCTGTCAGAACATAGCTGGTCAATGTCGGTGGTTGCTGGACAAGCAACCCGTCTTGCACCATGGCTAGGTCCCCAGGGCAGTAGATCACTCGCGAGTTCTTGTTTTCCACACCAGCAATGTCCTGCAAAGCGCATTCTGCGTTCTCGTAAGATTGTATCCTCAACATCCTTCTGCAGAAACCACATTTCTGTTTCTTCATCGGAGAAGGACAAGAGCCTAACGAAGAACTCGAAAGATTTGAAATTGTTAGATAAGAAATCAGTTCATATGTTTCTCCCATTTCTCGAAAGCCAGCCTTTCCTAATTCTTTGCGCGTAGAGATATCAGAGATGGGTCCATAGAGCTGTGATTTAGTTTGATGCTGTCTCCAAGAGATGCTAAGTATAGCTCTCAGCATGTAAGTGTAGGTTCTATTAAGTTTAGACTCTAGGGTTTTAGTTAATGTCAGGTAGTGGCACCATACATAAAAAGTGCCTCGACATTGGCGCAAAAGAATCTTCGCCTGAGATTGATTCCAAATTACATCCATTTTATTACCAGACTTTAGCTATGCGAATTGGCAATGGCCAACCATAACCAAACTTCTTACTTTTGCCAATATCAACCAAAAATTCCATCTCATCACCAAAGAAATTAACAAGAATTAATTTGAATTGATTTTACCGTTTTTATCGAGCATTTCAGTATGGTTTTCGAAATTATCAAAAAAATTAAACAAGATGAAATATTAGAATGAGTTTTATTCGGTTAACAGAAAAACGATCGGATAATTTCAATTTTTCTCTTTATTTCAATTCCGGATAATCGTGTTCGAGAAAAAGCGATGTACGGATAATCGAGGAAGTACGGAATAGCGATATCCAATACTCTAAAGGAGTTAAGAATAGGTTTAGTCACTATTTTTAAAAAATAGCTAAAATAGAATCCTGGAAAAGGCACCAAATATTTATAAACAGTGAACAGTTCAAGAGCTGTTATATATATGCGTCTCTGTGCGTGTGTCTGTGTGTGTATCTGTGTGTGTCTGTGTGCACGCGTGTGCGTGTGTGTAATTTCTATATATACTATTTATATATCATATATACGCGGTACCTGTTGGAAAGCGATCAATATCAGTGAACGCGCTAAAATACTGAGTTTGTCTGACGATCGCAAGATCGTGAAAACTCACATCAATACAACAAAGTATATATATATATATATATATATATATACTATTTACATTATTCGGTCTATTGTCCTCATATTTGTCGCCATATTTATTACAATGCTTCGGCCGTTGTACGCTCCGGTCTTTTTCAGGTGGTTGGAATATCGAACTGAACCCTTTATTCCGCTCACTGGGGTAGACTGTTCTAGTTCCACGTGCCATGTTTAATGGATGTCAGTTATCAGTTATCTCCTGTTAATTCCCCTCTGCAAGTCTTCCACTGCCTTAACCGGGTATTGTACTCACACTCTTTGGGTCCTGTCATTGGATCTAACCAACGCCTTTTGTTGACAAATGGTTTCATGACATTTCAACTGATCATTTTTGTTTAAAAAAAGATCACACGCATTTACATAGATAAAACTCTTCGTAATGTGTGAGCAGTACTTGTGTGTACAATTTTTTGTCTTTCGTTAAGGTATGTGCTACCAGGAATTCTTTCAATGAGTCTTTAAGTTATTATTAAATTATTATTATTATTTCTTTTGATTTCTGGTGTACACTCATTCCTCTCCGTGTCCCAATCTGAGACCTGAGGTCAGAAATGGCATTATGGCATTTTCCACTGAGCAATTTTTGAAGGAAAAACAAACAAAACCCTAAGATCACACACATTTTACATAGATAAGGCCCTTCGTATGGTATGACCTGTACTTGTGAGAATATTTTTTTGTATTTCTTTAAGGCTTGGAATACCAGGAATCCTTTCAATAAGTCTATCAGAAGTCTTTTTCCAATCAATCCAAGGGTTCCAACTACAACTGGAATTTTTGCTGTCCCGTGCCATATTTCTGAGATTTCAATGTCCTTCTATTTTCAAAGTTTTGAATGTCTTCAAAGATACATTACAATCTGCAGAGACTGCCATGTCAATAAGAAAGCAGATTCTGTTTTTGTGATCTTTGATTACAATCTCTGGACGATTAATAAGAACCTTTCTGATTGGTATGTCTGTTAGCTTTGATTGGTGGATGTCATCTAAATTGTAAAACCCATAAAATTGTTACAGGTCCTATCTTCGTAACCGAGTCTGGTTGGTGTTCATACCAATTTCTTTCAGTTTCCTTTTCGTAGAAGTTGCAGATTTTCCAATGCAGATATTAGTCCAGTCTTTTATACCGGATTTTATATTCAACGCGTACCATTACCGTGATGCAAGATTGTCAACTGTTTCTGGATATTTAAGCACTCTAGGATATTTATTACAGAATCTGCATTTTGGGCGAACACAATTTTTCAGTATGTGAGCTTGGGAATTTCTAGTTAGCAATCATTGGTCCTATGCAGCAAGAATAAAACCTTCTGTTTCAGCTTTTAACTCTGCAATACGTAACCATTGATTGGTACGGGGTTTGTCGACATCAGCTTGTTTGGTAAGGACAGAGAATTGACCATGAAGGGGCTTATCTTTCCATCGTTTCTACATTTGGTTTATTATTATATTTTTTTTCCTTTGATTTCTGCTGTATACTCATTTCTTTCCGGCTCCCAACCAGAGACCTAAGGTCAGAAATGTCATCATAACATTTTCTACTGAGCAATTTGAAAAAAAAATCACACATATTTTACATAAATAAGCCCTCCGTAATGTATGGGCTGTACTCGTGAGAACAATTTTTTTTGTATATCTTTAAGGCATGGGCTACCAGGAATCCCATTAATGAGTCAATTAGAATTTTTTGCAATCAATCTGAGGGCTCCAACTACAACTGGAATTGTTAATGCCCTCATGTGCCACAACTTTGAGATTTCGATTTCAAGATTATTATTATTATTATTATTATTATTATTATTATATTATTATTATTATTATTATTGTTGTTGTTGTTGTTGTGGTTATTTGTGTGTTATGTTTCCTGCTTTGTATCCTGTAGAGCCGGGTTCAAACTATAGTCCTTAGGCCCTATAGGAGAATTGTTATAATTCATAGTACTTTTCTTAGTATCTGGGATATTCCTCGTAAGACGATTTTCTGGACAACTTGTATATTGATGTTACCAGGGACATCATTAGTAAAATTGTCCATTTTTTTCTCATGAGGCCCAGAGCTCCGATTATTATTAGTATAGTCTCAGTCTTCATTCCCCACATTCTGTTAACCTCGATCTCCAGGTCCTTGTATTTGGACAATTTCTCGATAATTTTCATATAGATGTTTCTCTCAGATGGTACTGCTATGTTAATAAGCATACACTTCCTGAATTTCTTGTCTTTTATGATAATATCAGGTATGTTGGCTTTTATATCTGTTATGGGGTCCACCCCTTTTTCATATGTGGACTCTACCAGTGTTACTTGGACGGCTGCCGTTAAATACCCAGAGTTGGACAGTCAGGCAGAGAGAGGATATACGGAGAGAGAGAGAGAGAATGAATAGTGTGAGGTAACCTCTTGTAGAAGTCAGCTACAAACACGTAGGAAGTCCTACTTTGAGACTGTATATATATCTATCTGTATTTGCTACTAACCGCGTTCCTGGACTTACTAACAGTATTACTCTTTGTATGATTTTGTAAATACATTTTATTTCTTATATTTAATTATTGCGTTTGTTCTTCATTGGAGACCGAATTCATCTCGGAATCCACAACAATATCCTTGTCAGTTTAAATTGGCATGTCCCAGAGGATGGTTACATTGTTATTTTGGATAACTATTTGTGCTCATACCATCTCTTAGTGGATTCGATTTTGTGCCTCTTGCATATCTTCCAGTGCACATATGTCGCTACCTTGTTATGTCTCTGGGTATATTCATTTTTTTTTGCCAGTTCCAGACATCCTGGGACAATATGGTCGACAGTTTCATCATATTTTCGGCAGATCCATCCATCCTTGACACTGATAGGATTTAGTTGCGAGGCTTTGGTCCTGAGCTGCAATAATTAGGCCTTCTGTCTCAGCTTTCAACCCGGTCCCCCCCCAGCCACCGATGCGTTTTCTGTTGGTCCACATCTGCTTCTTACGTTCTTTTTATGTATTTGTCATGAAACGCCTGGAACCTCTCAGTTTTGTTGTAATTTAATTTGGCCAAGTTGTTTTGCTTTCTGCTTTACTCGTTTGGCATAGATGGTAATCGCTTCGTTTTTTGTTGGTAGGATTTCAGGAATATTAAGCTGTTTCTTGAAGAGTCCATCTTCTTTGTTATTATTATTATTATTATTATTATTATTTTCTTTGATTTCTGGCGTTTACACATTTCTTTCCGGGTCCCGCCCAGGGACCTATAATTAGAAATGGCATCATGACACTTTCCACTGACAAAAAAAAATTACATAGATAAAGCCCTTCGTAAAGTGTGGGCTGTACTTGTCAGAACAATTTTGTATCTCCTTGAGGCATGGACTTCCAGGAATCCTTCAATTAGTCTACTGCAATCTTTTCCAACCAATCCTAGGGCTCCAACTACAACAGGGATTGTTGATGTTCCCATATACCACATTTTTCGAGATTTCTATTTCAAGGTCCTTGTGCTTTGACAACTTTTTGAATATCTTCAAAGATACATTGCAGTCAGCAGGGACTGCCATATCAATAAGGAGGCAACGTTTTTGTTTGTGGTCTTTAATAACAATTTATTATTATTATTATTATTATTCGCTTCCCTCTCGAAGAATATATTTTTTCTTTTTATTCTAATTTTTACCTCTCTTCACTTTCAACTACATTCCTTGCCGTCTTATTTGAATCGAAGACAAACAGGAAATTAATATTCTGCATAAGAAAAGCAATAGAAATAATATTCAACAAACGCAATACAAGAAGAAATCAATCAATATTAATCAATGCCTGTGTTTCTCGGGGTATATATGTCCAGATGTAAATTTATTTGCCCTTTCTTGAAATTCCCACCGTTATAATCTCTGCTCAGACCAAAATTCCTAAGTTTTGCTTAGCGTAGCGTGGATCATTTGTAAGTGAATTTTTAAAAAGTACAATCAAGGTTTGAACGCTAAACCCAAAAAAAGAAAGAAAGAAAAAATAAAACTAATAAGAGAAAAAAAAACTTTCTTCGGTAAAGACCAAAGATTATCTTGATCCATAAATTCAAAAATGATTAATCAATTCATCGATCAAGACAAATGTTTTAAATTCTGGACTCCTCGGATAGTTTTATCAATCGTTTCTGTCGTAATAAGGATGATTGAATTTTTAAAATAATCTTTTGTTTCATAAAGATTTCTTTTAATACGATTCCTTGCATGACTGCTTTCAACTCAGTAAGTAAATAAAATTTAATTGAATTCGCTTTCAAGACAGCTACAGTTTGCAAGAGCTTATATAAAAAAACGAATCTAACATATATATTTCTAAAATTAAATACAAACATTGTGGTCTACTAAGATTAACTTAGTTTGACGCAAGGATACAAATATGAAACACCAACTGTGGATCGAACTAACAACAGCAATGGTCACTTTGACTAACTCGTTAACTATTACCCAAAACCTTAGTTTGGCACAAAGCAACGAGAATGATCATCTAACATGTTTTTTTATTGATTCGATTTTTACGGTTTATCAACCCTTTTCAGGTTATTTTAAAGCCAGTAATTATTTTTAGATTGTAAGATTTTTTTTTTTTTTAGATACAAAAGTCTTACAAGTTTTACTAATTAACCCATAGCTGGGAGGCAATAGATGGATTCATACCTAATCATAATTTAATAAGCAAACAATAGATTATAATGTGGATATAAAGTGGGATATCAATTCTATATTGCAATCAATACATAAATTGATCCCTCATTTTATGACTACGGTAGTTTCTACACATATTCCAGGGAATGTAAATAAATCTCAATGACAGAAGTTTTCATGAAAATATTTGTGGGAAAGACAGAGGGAAGCCACTTCGCGTCGGTGAGAAAGAGACTGAACTCGAGGTGCCTGGTCAGGATTGAGTACATTACAGATCGTTCTTTTCAAGGATTGCGAGATGTACAGCAGGAACACCAGACCAGATATGGCAACAGTCTTTAATGCACGGACGAATGATAGATTTATAAATGTGCAAGATGGATTCTGATAAGAAAAATATTCTTAGTACTATTTCCAAAATGAGAGGGAACAATAAAAGAACAGAAGTTAATAACACAGAAGATAACGATTGGCATTACATTTAAGTTTTTGAAGATTAAAATTGACTGGGAAGCAAAAAGCCGGAAGAAAGCTTCACATTCGTGAAACGCGAGAGAAGAAACTGTTAGCATAGAAATTACGGTTACATCTAGGCATTCCAACCCCAAAATAATGAGTCCTTGGGGTCAATCTTGCACTGAGCTTAATTCATAAGAGCAAAAGAGTAAAGTTCATCACAAACAGTTACCACGAAGTTATTCCTAGAAAAGACACAAGGAAGCTACGTTATGAATCCGAGACATCAGTTCGGGAGAAATGTTTAATATCAATCTAAATACTATTAGAAAACGCATAGTAAATATTTACATCAAAATATGTATTTCAAGTAGACAATGAATATATCTACAATCAAGCAAAGATCAATCCATTCAACCAACAGTATATATAGCAATGTATATTTATCTTCAGATAGATAGATATGACCAACAAGGCACTAGTTTTGTGATCAAGTTCGATATATATATATATATATATATATATATTAAACATTTCACCCCAAGCAAGGCGGGAAGCCACTAGGACGCAAGGGGTTACAGAAAATTTAGAGCAAGATCAGATAGGAGTGATAGAAGAAAGGATGAGGGTAGTGGATAGATCAAGGCAACTGGAGATGTCGATTGACATTACACTTGAATAGCTGGAAATTATAGCTGTCAGTGAAACTGGAATAGGGAAGGGAGTTCCACAGGCAAAAGGGGCGAGACATGAAGCTATTGGAGTAGAAGAGACGGCTACATTTAGGAGTTTCGATAGTGAAGGGGTGAGAGCGGGATGCCATCCTCGTAGGGCGCTTTGACTCATGATGTCTGGGAACCAGCGAATGCAGATATATATATAGAACAATATATTGATTTAGCAATTAAATTTTTCAAGATCAGAGTTACCTGGGACGCAAGAGGCCGGAAGAAAGTTTCAAATACGAGAAGGCCAAGAGAGGAAAGTGTTAGAGTAGAAATTGGATTACATCTCGCAAAACCTACTCTTAAATGATGAGACTTACCGCCATTCTTGTACTGTTGTTCAGCTAGCAAAGATTAAACTTCATCACAAACAATTAACATGAAAGTATTTATAGAAAAGGCACAAGGAAGCTATGTTATGAATCCGAGATATCAGTTCAGGAGAAATGCTTAATATCAATATAATGATAATGAGAAATGAGCATGGATCGGCCACACGCTCCGCAAGCCCTGCTTCTAGTGTCACCATGCAGGCCCTTGACTGGAATCCACAAGGGAAGCGAAAAGTGGGCCGACCAAAACAGACTTGGCGCAGAATTATTGACGCAGAGATGAAGGCAGCCGGCACGACATGGGCCGAGCAGAAGAGGATCGCCCAGAAGCGCATCCGTTGGAAATGTTGCGACCCTATGTTATCCCAGGAACCAAGGGGCATAATATGCAGAACGACTGATGTTAACCTTCAAGAGAGCAATTCCTTGCGCTTTTTGGTCTCACTGGTAAGTAGAAGGATTCTATTGAATCAACTGCTAGGTGTACTAATCCATCTTGCATATTCGTCCATGCAATTGAATATTGCTGCCATATCTGGTCTGGTGATCCTGGTGTATATCTTGTGATTCTAGGCAAAATCCAAAGAAGGTGTCTGTAATATTATTGGTTCTGACCTAGTATCTCGACTTCTGTCACTTTCTCACCAACGTGACGTGGCTTCCCTCTGTCTTTTCTACAGGTAATTTTCATGGCAATTGTTCCAATGAGCTTTCACTCTGGCTCCTCGACTGTATGAATTTAAGCATACTACTAAAATGGCAACTAGCTTTCATCGTTAAAATAGCTAGATGTATAATCGTAAGCTCTCTTTTCCTCAAGGACACATGACACAGTGGATAAAGGCGTTGGTTAGATCCAGTGACCCAAAGAGTGTGAGTTCAATACCCGGTTAAGGCAGTGGAGAACTTGCAGAGGGGAATTAACAGGAGATAACTGATAACTGACATCCAACGCCTTTATCCACTGTGTCATGTGTCCTTGAGGATAAAGGCGTTGGTTAGATCCAGTGACAGGACCCAAAGAGTGTGAGTTCAACACCCGGTTAAGGCAGTGGAGAACTTGGAGAGGGAATTTAACAGAAGATAACTGACATCCATGAAAACAGGGCACGTTGAACTAGAACAGTCTACCTCATTGAGCCAAATAAAAGGTTCAGTTCAACATTCCAACCACCTGAAGAAGGCCGAGACGTACAACGGCCGAAACGTTGTAATAAATATGGCGACAAAGATGAGAACAATCGTCCGAATAGTGTAAATAGTGTACATAATACCTCCTCTCAGAAATATAGACAGGTTTCTTTTCTTCTCGCACTTTTCACCTGTGGAAAGCTCTTACAGTTTCTTGCTTCCCTCGTCACCTACGATCTTCAAAGATTAAATCGTCATGTTCTGTCTTCATGAAACCTGTTCTTCCTTCTCACTAACGTGTTCTCATTTTCTTTCACCCTCAGTAACCCTTTGCGTCTTAGCAACATTACTGTCTCGCTTAAGGAGAAATGATTAAAAAAAAATGAATTATTTGAAAGTTAGAGAAGAGAATAAATCAACGTGTACCAACTATTATCCGTAAGTTTTAGCTGCATAATTTGTACAGATGCGTGAATACATCCGGGTCTGCGATTGAAGAACATGTAAGAAATATTTGTCTTTATCTCTGAGATGAGGTATGATTATTTACTCATGGCCCAGTGGATAAAGACGTTGGTTAAATCCAGTGAATCAGACCTAAAGAGTTGTGAGTTCAATACCAGGCCACAGCAGTGGTGGACCAAACACTTGTAGAGTTGAGTTAAAGTGAAATAACTGAGACATCCGGAAGAGGCATGACACTGTTGGACGAAATAAAGGATTCGAAATTCTAATTACCGGAAGAAGGTGCTGGTAATATTTCTTTCTTCACAAATGTATTGCTGGTAATAATGTATTGCTGGTAAAAAATTTCCTCAAAAATTTATTGCTGGTATCAAAACCTGTTTTTATACTTCCATTGTCTTTGGCCCTAGTTGTGGAGGGTAACTATTTGACCATAGTTAAGATCCTAACAGATGCTACCACCCTATGTCAGGTTGGACCTGAGAACACCAGCAATTAAGAGGCTCCTCAAAACCTCCTGATCAGAGGCCTTGCTGTTGGACGTAGTTTATCGTCTTACCCAAGTGTTGAAACTTGACTAATGCATGGAATAATAATACAACACAAAATGTACTTAGAACAAAATGTATTGAAACAAGAAAGTGTACACAATATTTACATATAGTCTTTTGTATATTCTTGGGAAGACCGTTCCTGGAGAATGTGTTGACTTAGTCGCAGTCGGGCAGAGTCTCTGGATTGAATCTCTTGATTCCTCCCCCCGTCTTCCCGGTACCATCCATATTTATATGGTCGGTACTCCACTATGCAAATTAGGTGGATCCTACCACAACACCAAGACGGAATAGTTTTAGTGTGATTTTCAATAAAGAATTCAAATTTAAGACATTGTCTTATAATCTGTACCCGGCAGTATTAGGGTCTTATATACACTTTTATCTATTTTTTGTTTTTGTTAATTATGAACTATCAAAATTGTGTAAGATTTTGTTCATTGATTAGCCTTTTTTGTAATCTTTTATAATTTGTACACAATTTTTACTTCTCGAATTCAGTAAAAACTTGCATATTTTGCTTCCGGTGATTCATAATTAGAATTCTGGTTTGAATCTATTTTCCAATCAATGTATCTAATAAAAAAATCAACTCTATTTCGATTTTTCTTGAAATAGTAAAATTTTGAAGTGTGTAAGCAAAAAACTGCGTAAATTCGTTATTTCTGGACATTTTTTTCGGCGGTCTTTAAAATTAAATGCTCAAAAATTGGAAAAGGCTATGAGTGTAATTTTTATGTCAGTACTTAGCACATTAAACCCCAGCTTGTGCATGGAGTGCAATGTTGATTTTCTAAAACAAGTGAAAGATCAACCTAATGTATCTTATCTTATCTTATATTTATTACGATTTTTTTTTCTTGTTTTAGTCGCCGTGAACATCTGTTTTAAGTTCGCCATTAAACTTTGAAGAGGGTGGAACGAAAACTGTCCAGCTGTTTTCTTTCGTTCTCTCTCATTCTTTTCGATTTGCCGTTTACGGGAATTATAACATTTCTTTTTTTTTTTTTTTTTTTTCTTCGATAAAAAAAATGTCTGCTTTAATGGAGATAATAAATGAAGAAAAAGGAAAAGGGGGAAAAATAATAAAAAAAGGAACAAAAAGGTGGAAGCAAATTTGCAAATGAAAGAAAAATGACCATAGAAGAATGAAAAGAAAGAAAGAAAGAAAGAAAGAAAGAAAGAAAGAAAGAAAGAAAGAAAGAAAGAAAGAAATGAATTAATGAATGAATGAATGAATGAAGTGGAAGCAGAAATGTAAAAAAGAAGAAATAAAAGAAAAAGGACAGAGAGGGAGAAAAAAGAAAAGAAAGAAAAAGATAGAGTGAAAGGAATGAGAGAGAGAGAGAGAGAAAGGAAAGAGAAAATAAGAAAAAAGAAAAGAAATCAAAATGGAAGAAATAAAAGATAAATGAGGGAAATGATAAAAAGAAGAAAGTGGAAAAAGAAAAGTAAGTGAGAAAAAGATGAAATAAATTAATAATGAACAGGGAAGGGGGAATGTAAAAAAAGAAAAAAGAAAAGGAAAAAGAGGAGAAAGAAAGAAAGAAAAGAAAGAAAGAAAGAAAGGAATGAATGAATGAATGAAATAGAAATAGAAATGACAAAAAGAATAAATGAAAAATGAACGTAGAAGGAGGAAGATAAAAAAGAAAAGAAAAATCGGAGAAAGAAAGAAAGAAAGAAAGAAAGAAAGAAAGAAAGAAGGAAAGAATAAAATAGAAGTAGAAATGACAAAAAGAAGAAATAAATGAAAAATGAACGAAGAAGGAGGAATATAATAAAGAAAAAGAAAAGAAAAGAAAGAAAGAAAGAAAGAAAGAAATAGAAGTAGAAATGACTAAAAGAATAAATGAAAAATGAACGTAGAAGGAGGAACATAAAAAAGAAAAGAAAAATCGGAGAAAGAAAGAAAGAAAGAAAGAAAGAAACAAACAAACAAAGAAATGAATGAAATAGAAGTAGAAATGACAAAAAGAAGAAATAAATGAAAAATGAACGGAGAATGTGGAATATAAAAAAGAAAAAAAAGAAAGGGAAAAAGAGGAGAAAAAGAAGGAAGAAAGAAATGAATGAATGAATTAAATGGAAGCAAGAATGACAAAAAGAAGAAATTAAAAAAAAAATGATAGGAAAAAAACCGAAAAGAGTTAAGAAAATGACGAAAAGAATGGAAAACAAATTAGTGAACAATAAGAGAATGAAAAAAACGAAATATATTTTAACCAATTGGAATCATCTTCAAGAACGATTGGAAGTTATTTTACTTGTTTGAATCTTATTGATTTTCCATCATACATCCACTGTTCCAATCAAATCATATCGAAGAGTAAAAAATTATTTTCTGAAATCTGCTTACTCGTCAAGGCAACGACCAATTACTCAAAGTAATGGCCGTTGTCGTTGTCTTAGTGGCAGGAAGGAATAAAGGTTTTAGTAGCAATTGTAGTAATCGGTGTAGAATGAACTAGTAATAGAAAAAGCCATGGAGTCGTAGTTGTAGTGTCAATTAACTATGCTATTGCGATTGAGTAAGTTTTGAGTCAAGGTCGGGAAATGAGGCATTCGTTGGAATTATGAAAATCTTTTTCATTTGGCTTTTGATCAGGCACACACGCACAAGTACACACACAGATGCATACAATCAAGCATACAGTAAACGCACGAATGCATGGACAGCAGACACACACAGAGATAGGTGTATGTACTGGTGCACATACAGAGACATACACAGTCAAACATACAGATACACAACACATATGGGCAGGTGCACAGACACATATATATAGTCACGTGCCAACAAATATATACACACATACATGTATAAATATACAAATATATATATATATATATATATATATATATATATATATATATATATATATAAGTATATAAGTAATAGAGACCAGTGCATGCAAGTACTTATATAGATAAATGGTGCTCGACAACTACTTATATACGCAGAATAACATTTTCATATAATATAGATACGAACTGATTGTATTAGATAGATAGATAGATAGATAGATAGATAGATAGATAGATAGATAGAAACAGAATGTGATAGATAGATAGATAGATAGATAGATAGATAGATAGATAGATAGATAGATAGGAACAATATGGAAAGATAAGGATAGATAGTCATATAGATATGAACAGATTGTATTACACATACACAGATAGATAGATCGATAGATAGAAAGAAAGAAACCAGTGCATCCAGGTACTTATATATGTAAATGGTGCTCGCCAACTACTTATATACGCTAAATAATATTCCCATATTATATAGATACGAACTGATTGCATTAGATAGATAGATAGATAGATAGATAGATAGATAGATAGATAGTGAGTGAGTGAGAGAGCGAGAGGGAAAGAGAAGTAAGAATAGACGGAGATATAAGTATGAACAGATGAAGATAGATAGATAGATAGATAGATAGATAGATAGATAGATAGATAGATAGATAATGAACAGATTATATTAGACAGATCGATAGGAACAGGTTGAGATATAAGTATGAAAAGATGGAGACAGATACATATATATATATGAACAGATTGTATTATGCACACACACAAACACACACATAGATAGATAGATAGATAGATAGATAGATAGATGAACTATTTGAGATAGATAGATAGATAGATAGATAGATAGATAGATAGATAGAATTAAGAATGGTGCTGAAAAGCTCGGCCCGACCCACTTCCTAAAATTTGACATAACAGTAAAAAGTTTCCGAATTTTTTCTTCGTGATGTTGAACATTTTTCAGCATCCACTCCTATAGTTCAGGATTATTGTCGACCAAAAACTGCTTCAAGTTCAATTGAATTCAGTTTTTAACGAAAAATCGATTCCCTTTAACCAATATGATTGCACCAAAACAAACGTTGATGGAAACGGTGAACGTTTACTTTTCTTTTTTTTTTTTTTTTCAAATAACAGAATCTCTTCAACTTTTCTCTCGTCTCTCAATAGACAGTTCGAAAATTAAAAGAAGAAAGACGTGTGTTCTTATAAACAATTGCATTGCTGATTTTCAAAAAGTAGATCAATAAACCACCGAAGATTCTGGCAGTGTTAGAAAATAGATTCATGTTATCAGGACACGAGGAAGTGATTAGGGGGTTTCGGAACGTGAGTGATCATAGCACTCCACAACTTCCAAGCCTTCCTTGCTCTAAGCAATGCTTCTCCCACTTGCTATTGTAGCAGGTAAACACAATTTTGTAAATAGTTAGAAAAATCAAATTAAAGCAAAATTTATACAATTATTAGAAAATATATGAACAGACGAAGGTTGGTAATGAACGATAATACTTAGGACAAGAACAACACATATAAGATTCGCCATATTTACATATATAACTAAGCACCAATTTTCGTCTAGCTAAGTCAGACACACGCCGCACTCTATTGAAAACACATTTTAATACAATGACAAATATACTAGAGTGTTAGCCATTATTGACGCGTCTCTTGTCAGAGATGTATACAACTACGTCCGTGCGTTCCACTTATATAGTCTATAACGGAAACCGGACCAAAGGAGAGACTTCACACACCCTCGCTAACCATTAAGGCTCCTGGAAGCACGGCTGAATGCCCGTCCGACTATTAGGCTGTAAAAAGGGCATCGTGTGAACACAGAAAGAGAACTAACTCCACTATCAATGCGACAAGCCAAAACCGATAGCCAACAAGCCGGATTAAGCGTACTTCTTTTTCACGCTCTCATTTCATACCTAGTACACCGTACGTTCGAACTTACCAGATACTTTTTCATATCTTGTAAATGAAAATAAATCAGTGTCTAATTATATGTTTTACTCCAACCAACTTCTATTTCTACCCCGGATCACTATAACCACATTCCGTGTTCTGCCATCAATTTACACAAGCTCATTAGGCAGGTTAATCTGTCTCTCTGACCTTTCGGTGACTGTCATATTCTCCAAGTCCTCTTTACTCTTTATGTGTACCAAACATTTCAATTGCCTTCTTCTGATTGTGACAGATATGAAGAGATTGTATTAGATAGATAGATAGATAGATAGATAGATAGATAGATAGATAGATAGATAGATACGAACAGACTGAGATATAGGTATGAACAGGCAGAGGTCGATAGATACGAAGAGATTGCATTAGATAGATAGATAGATAGATAGATAGATAGATAGATAGATAGATAGATAATGATTAAATTGAAATAGATAGATAATTAATAAATTGAGATAGATCGATAATGATTAAATTGAAATAGATAGATAGATAGATAGATAATGATTAAATTGAAATAGATAGATAATTAATAAATTGACATAGATCGATAATGATTAAATTGAAATAGATAATTAATAAATTGACATAGATCGATAATGATTAAATTGAAATAGATAGATAGATAGATAGATAGATAGACAATGATTAAATTGAAATAGATAGATAATTAATAAATTGACATAGATAAGGATTAAATAGTGAAAGAAAGAAAGAAATGACTAAATTGAGAGAGAGAGAGAGAGAGAGAGAGAGAATGAATACAGTAGATCGATAATGTTTAAATTAAGATACGTCATGATGGCATCGAAAATTGTGTTATTCCAGGCTCCCACGCAATCTGCTCGCTTATAAAAATGCGCATTGTATATTGTGATTTTCTTTTCACAGGTTCGATCCCCGACTAAGGTGTTGGAGGCAACAGATTATTATTTTAGCTATCAAACAATCCCTTTTAGATAAAGATTGCACACGATGAACAAAAAAAAACTAAAATACAGAAATTTACAAGTTAAAATCATAAAAAATATTGATTTACTCGTTTAGGTATTTAAAATCACTGGCATTATAAAAATTGAATTTGACATAACGATAGATAATTGCCACGATTATCATAAAGATTTTTTTTCTTTGAGGATTTTGCGATTTATATTTTAAAATGAATGATGTTTTTGATTTTTTTTTTTGTAAGAAGCAATTGACATAATTCATTAGTCACCGTTCTAATCTTGAGAACTAAATATTTCGTAAACAGTGTATCAAAAGCTTTTTCGTTTTTTTTTGTTTGTTTTTCTTTTTTGTTGTTTTTGTTTTTTTTTACAATATTTTTCGCTTTTACTACAAAGTTCAAGTTACACATCTAAAAGGATATCTGTAACTCCGCTATAAATTTAATATTATTATATTTTAGGGTGCATTAAAATTATCTTCGTTTTTCAGACCTAAGACTATCATTTTATCGTTGTTGTTGTTGTTATTATTATTATTACGATGTACCAAAAGAATCCTCCTTTTTGAGAGCCCTTTACTCTAAAGTTTATTTCATGTGCACATCTAAAGACAATCTGTGGTGTCAGTGTATCGTTCTTCTTTTTATTATTCTTTTTATCATTATTATTCTTTTTTATTATTATTATTATTATTATTATTATTATTATTATATTAGGATGCATCAAAAGAATTTTTGTTTTTGCAAGCCTCAGTCAACCACTGATTGGTGGTCCTTTTCGAGAGCTGCGGTCAGGTTAACTTTGTCAGCGCTGCCGTGCTTACTATTAAAACAGGAGTAAATGGTAGTGTCGTCTGCATAAATGCCTAATTGGGAAATGATGACATAAAGATCATTGATGAAGAGGAAGATCAGAAACAGCGTAGGACGCAGGATAAAACCTTTTTTTTTAAAATTCAGTTCAGTATTCAATACCAAAGACACACGTCACTAATATTCTTGTTTTACTTTCATTTGGCTACGCTGTATTCCATTTCCTTCGTTAATTCCTTGGCAGCCCTAGGCTTCTTCTTGTTCCAGTTCCCTAATCTTCGTGACAATATCTATTGAGTGTGTTTCTGTAATTCTCCCTTTCTTGAATGTTAAATTTGCACATTTATCTAATCTGAAATCCGTACCTGTGTCATCACTGAAACATTTTACAGTATTGAGGGGACCTTTCAACTCATTGTCGTCATTGGCAAAGAGTTTGAGGTCATCCATGTAGAGCAACTGATTGAACAGTTTCTTGTTTACTTTGTATTCATAGCTATTATTGTTTAGTTCATGCGTAAGAGGGATTAAGGATAGACAAAATAGAATAGTTGATAGGGAGTCCTGTTGAAAGATTCCTCGTCGGATATTCAGACGATTCGAAGTGGCAGTGCTTTTGGTGTGATTTAGGTATAATGTGGTTTTCCACATTCCCATGCTGTATTTAAGGAAATTTACTGTCACCGAGGAGACTTTGTACATTCCCAAAGTCTTAAGGATCAAGAAGTGTGGTACACTGACAAAGGCTTCACTATAGTCTCTCCATACTATGCTGAGATTTCTACCTCTTTCCCTGCAGTTTTCCAGGATCATTTTGTTTATCAATAGTTGATCTTCACAACCTTATGAACCACTCCTGCATCCCTTCTGTTCCAGTGAAAGAATGTTGTTTTCTCCGGGAAAAGAGTAAGTACAGTTCGTCGGGACAGATGAGATCAATTTATACGTGGTGGACAGACATGTTATTGGCCTATAATTTTTCGGACCATCTGTTTTCCCCCGTAAACTCGGCCTTGTGTCACATAATCCCTCGTGGACGGGGGGGGGCTGTTAAATATTAACAGTCGAATAGTTTGTTCGTTACTGTCGAACACTCTGCCTTAAGCAGAGAGGAACCCGGACGAGGCTTTGCCGAAGGGCAAAGCTTCGTCCGGGGAAATAGACAGACCCTGAACCCGTTTATACGGATTCTAAGGGAATATTTTGGCCGAGCCTTCGGGCTCGGATAACCCACGGTAAACTCCTCGGCCTTGTGCCACATACATCCCTCGTGGTGGGGAGCTGTTAAATATTAACAGTCGAATCGATTGTTCGTTACTGTCGAACTCTCTGTCTTAAGCAGAGAGGAACCTGGACAAGGCTTTGCCGAAGGGAAAAGTTTCGTCCGGGTAAGTAGACAGACCCTGAACCCGTTTATATTGGTTCTAAGGGAATATTTTTGGCCGAACCTACGGGCTCGGAGAACCCTCGTTAAACTTGGCCTTGTGCCACATACATTTCTCGTGGGGTTGGGGCTGTTAAATATTAACAGTAGAATAGATCTGTTCCAGCTGTGCTGGTCAAACTCTCTTCCCCCAGGCAGAGAGGATCCCCAAACGAGGCTATGTCGAAGGGCGGAATCTCGTCTCGCGAAACAGCTACCCGACCCCCTTTTATACGGGATCTATGGGGAATTTTTGACCGAGCCTGCAGGCTCGGATTGCAACACATTAAACTCGGCCTTGTGCCACATCCTACCTACCTCGTTAGGAGGCTGGTAAATATAACAGCCAAATAGATTGAACGCTGGGTCAACGGACACATACTCACTACTCGTGTAATACTCTCCTCTTGTACTACTGTTTAATATATAATATATCTGCAACCCTGGTTTTTTTATTTCTTAACCATTTACTTGGTCACAACATGAACTAAATGAATTCTAGTATTAAATGAATTCTTAAACCCCGTTTATAATTATATTATATATTATATTATGAGGCACGTGGTTAGCGGCTCGGATTGAGGAATCGGAAAGCCGAGTTCGAATTCCAGTCGAATCCATTACATTCACTTACGTGCTAATACCGTTGGGAAAGGTGTGAATCCTCTTCTTCTCCCTCCAGCTATTGGTATATAGTGGGGCAGACCGGGTTCTATAGCCTTTGGTCTAGGGGAAGGTAACTCTGAATTCAAAACCGGCATGGGTTCTCTCAGGCTATCTTGTCCAAGAAACATCACTTCTATTGCAGCTGCAGTACATGCACCTACGAGATTCGCAATACCACTGCATCGAGACACGGTGGATAACGATTCGGATTGGGATATCGGAGAGCCGAGTTCGAATTCTAGTCGGATCCATTACATTCACTTACGTTCTAATACCCTTGGGAAAGTTATTAATCTACGTCTTCTCCCTCCAACTATGGGTAAATAGCAGGACAGACTGGGTTCTATAACCTTGGATAGCAAATGCTCTAGGAGAAGGACAACTCTGAATTCAAAACCTGCGGAGAGTTGTTTAGGGACCTTGTGGTACATAGTGCACCAGGTCTCTGTATTCGGTCCTTCAAAAAGTGTGATTGGTTCTGCACAAAGCCTTCACCACTATAATCAAATCATATGTGAAGGTTGTCTGGGCTGTTGGTTCCTAGGAACTGAGCTGCTTGACCCTCATACACCGAATACGACGGGATTGTCCACCACATTATATTACTGTTTTGGGGGTTTTTTTCGTGGTTCTAAGTTTTCGCAAAAACTCATTTTTTTTTCAGGGGATTAGGGAATTACTGTTTTGTGCATAATGTTAGACCGAAAGTCATATTAAATTGTAATACAGGAAAAAAAAGTTTTTCTTTTCTTTTTTTTTTTTTCTTCTTGTTGAGGGTGGGGGCTTGGGATAATTTAATAGCGGCATTTCAACAGTAAACCGGAAAACTTGTATGAACGCATATAGATGTAGTTTATTGTACTCAAATTTTTATAAGTACATTTATTTTAATCGATTAACCTACAGTCATTCTGGATGGGGCATATTATTACCACTGTTTTTAATATATAAACTTAAAAACTAGTAACAAATTAACAAAATTTCTTCCTTTTGACATTTTGAATAACCCAACTTACCTGAGCGCCATGGACTTTCCCTCTGTGTATTCTGCTAGTATCGTGTACAAGTCGGCTGAGACAATTATAAAAATCAGTGTCGCATAGCGTGGTACAGAAGGAGGGTGCGTCGGAGCCTGATCAGCTCTGACGGGGTCGACTCAGCGAGGATGGTATGATGTTGTAAGGACCGAAACTACCCAATGACCTGAGTAATTGCATCACTGACGACACCCTCCAGCGCAATAAAAGTGCGTATTTTCGAAGCTATATATATTATATTATACTTATTGTATACCTACTTTTGCGGGCCCCTGTATGTAAAATTCATTATTTTTATCCATAATGTTGAATGTCTTAAATTATTCGACTTTTAAACAGAAAAAATTCATGCTGATGTTAAAAATGGCCGCAAAACGTTGTTGATCTATTTAAGATAGACTCATCTATTATGACATGTCTCTAATTTGTATTTAGTTACATTGTATTTATTTTCAGATTTTCTAGTTGAATTATTCACCTATATTGCATATGATCCATTATTGTACATAATTAGGTTAAAATAAAAGTTGTATTTTATATAAATACAAATCAGGCGATAGGCTAACGTATCTACTCCTACTGAGAAGAAAGAGAGAAAGAAAGAAATAGTAAATAAAATTTCAGAGCATTTCAGAAGGAGATATTAGAAATTATTTTCATTCATAATGTTATAAATTATTTAACTTTTAACAATTTGATGCTAAAAATTGCGGCAAAACCTTGTTGATTTATTTAACAATGGAATGATCTATTGTGACTCTTATTTCTATTTAATACATTGTATTTATTTTCAGTTTTTCTAGTTGAATTGTCCATCTATATTGCATATGATCCATTATTGTATATAATTAGGTTCCAATAGTATGTGTATTTTATAAAAATACTACCTTATGAAAATTGAAATGTAGTAGAATGGTGGAGTTAGTATCATAGATTCGATGCGAGTGCACGAAATCCTCGTACCTGTCCTGGACTATAACATTTGAAATAATAGAATATGATATATAAAATTCTATATATCAGAACTGTTGTAGCACACCTACAGACGATAATGGGTATGTCCCCATTCACATAAATACAGTAGTAAATACTGTATGTTGGTCTGCAGTAGGAGATTCGGACAGAGTTGAAGTCCTTACCAGACCTGTTACGACCGACTTTACTGTCATGCTAGGAAAATCTTTTTTGTTCTACAAACTCCGTTTTAGTTAAGTTCTGATTTATTTTACTTTTTACGTTCTCATTTGCTGACTGTTATTTGAAAAAAAAATTTGATTTTTCTTTTCTTTTTCATTTTATTACATTCCCATTTTTATTTTTCCTTTTGTATTTATTCTTCTATCATTAGTTTTTGATTTTAACGTTAAAGTCTTCTTTTGAAGTTATTTTTTCGTTTTTGATTTTCTATACCCCACTCCAAGAGTTTATCTGTTTTATTTTTCTGGGTGTTAATATTTCTGTTGTCTTCCGACTTTATTTTTTCTTTGTTCATTTATTACGTGCGTTCTTTGTTTTTTCCTTTTAAATATCCGTTAAGTGTTCTATGTTTTATTTGTTTAATTCTTCTGTTTTCATATTTGTTCTAATTTTTTATGTTTATTTAGTCTAACTTGTCTGTTTTTATTTTCGTATTTCGTTTATGGACGCACCTTTATTTCTAAGGCAGCCATATTGAATTTTTCTAGTTTATACGTATTGTGTGTTTCGTATTTGTATTTGTAGCTTTTCCTTTTTACTTTTATATTTAGTTTTAAAAAAGGTTTATTGTTGTTTAAAGTGTTTTCCTTATAGTTTACCTTATTTTGTGTCTTTTTTCGGGTCTTCATTCGTATAACGTTGTTTTTTCGTTTTTATTTGTTTGTGAGCTATTGCTCTCGTTTTTCTTACCCTTATTTATCTGAAAAGTTTTAACTTTTTTTTGGTTTCTGTTTAAATAGAAAAAAAGCCCCACCACCAACAACAACAACTTTTCAGTTTTTAAAATGGCCCGTAAAAATCTTTTCGGGGCCAAAAAGAAAAAGAAGGTCCCACCGAATAAGGAACAGGAGAATAAACACGAGGACGTTATGGAGAAAACAGTCGACGACGGAAAAAGCCAACAGAAGTTGGTTGTTGCCGAGACTAATATTTCCAGCGAGAGTATGGTAGCAGGAAAGTCGAATAATACTGAAAACCAGACGAAACCTGACGAATCTATGGAAGCCAAAAGTGGCCAAAAATCACCTACACCGACAAAAGCAGAAGAAGATGAAACAACTGAAGACGAAAATGTAGTGGTCGGAGAGACGAAATCTTGCGGGACGTCCCCACCTAAGTGTTCAATAAACAACACGGACTTCCTCGAGAAAGCCAAAAGTTACGCACATCTGATGACAGCAGATGGGCTTTTGGTCAATCCCGAGGAATTAGAGAGAGTTGAGAAAAGAATTGTGTCAATCTTTGTGGTGGACAAGTGTTCGCGCAAAATTTGTCGCTCCACAAAAGACACCGTCATTAAATCACTATTTCTCTGGGGGTGATCAAAGGAAAGAGATTTTTCATGTGGGACGCACTGCTACCCATGCCTGCCAAATGTGAATCCGCTTCCAGTCATGATCTCATAACCAAAAACCTTATTCTGCGTACATAATATGAAGGCAGGCGGATTACCAGTATCAGTATTTGAGGTTCCATCTCAATAGTCGGGGAGCACTTGGTCGCTTACGAGTGCCAGTTTGGTCAGATACTCATTGCTTCCTCTGATGATTTGACTGGGGGATGCAGTTTCGAAATCATGATAGACCGGAAAGTCTTTACCTCCATCCCCAACTGTCTAGATGTAGCGAGCCAGAAGATGCCAATTATAGTCACCGGGCGTAGACCGACATGCTGGAAGTGTGGACAGAATGGTCACCTGTCCTCTTCCTGCACAGAGAAGAAGGCCTCTGAGATTCTGGCCCCTGTCAACCCAAATCCGCCTGCGACCGACTTGTCTGCAATGGACATGCCAACGATCGGGACCGGTGTGGTTAAACTCCTTGTTGGGTCTGTCTCTTAACCCCCATTCCCCGAAAAGCCTTTGCCCGCCGCTAATGCGGTTGCGGAGAAGGAAGACAGGGAAATGTCAGGTAGTTGGTAAGGTCAAACGGAAGCTCCGGGCATCCTTCCACCGAAGTCCCCACAGCTAAAGACACGCACAGTCCCATTCCCTCTACCAGTTCTAAGGGAGTCTCTTTGACCACCTACTTTGACAAAATGCGTCAACAGAGGCTAAAATACGAGCCCTGTTTCGAGAAAAAAGAGAAAATAGAAAAATGAAAATCAAGATTAGAAACGGAAAAGTGGCGACTCACTTCATCAGAATTTGACAAAAGGTGGGTGAATCTTTCGCGTTTGTTTTGAGTAAAAGGGGCTGACCTAGAGTGGCATTTTGATGCCGGTTAGGCATCAGGATATTGTTATTCTTGGTTTGAACTTTGACAACCCATCCCGAAATTAGAATAGTTTAGGTTTTGTTTTTGAATCCTTAGTTTTCTTTTTTCCAGTTAACTTAGCTAGGGTGTGTATGCGCATTGGCCCCTTTTATTTTTGTCCCTATTTTTCTTTAGTTTCCCCATCCTATCCCTCGTTAGGTAGTCAGTGATGTCAGTTCTCTGGTGGATGCGGTGCGCCTTTCGTTTTCGCGTACGTGTTTTTCGTATCTGTTGTTGTGTCTGAATGAGTGCGTGTCAGTGTGAATGCTTGGGATGAATGAATGTTTTTATATTATTATAGTCCCGCGTTGCTTTCGTCCAGTTAACTGATGTTTCTTCCACATTTAAGAATTTTGTGGACTTTATTACTAACACTATTGTTTAGTTTCATGTAAATAATTTGTATTCATATTGTAAATACTCATTGGGGCTAGTTTTTAAATTGTTGTTTTATTCCCCACCCCACTTACAAAGACAATGAATTGTACATATGGTGTATATTTAGAATTTTCATAGAGACATGAGGTATTATGGTGGATGTAGTAAGAAAGGTAAGTAAGAATGTGTTGTTTTGGTGTTAGGAATATTGTTTGTATGTCTGAGTCAGTGTTTGTGGCTAGCTAAGTTTAATATGTATGAGCCAATATGTATTGATTTACAAATCTTTAAGTAAAACTAAAAGATAAAAGTGACTCTGTAAATCTCAGATTAGCTTCAGCGTAATTCTTCCTCTTCATCCTTTCAAACTTTTTGTTTATCACGGTTATTTGAAAAAATATTTGAAAAAAAACCTTGCTGCGGTTAACAAGTCTTTCCTACGTCGTTGTGGCCGCCTGGGGCTTACTCAAATATCCAATGAAATTCGTGTGGCTTCTTATCTTATGGATTTTTTATGTATATATCTAGAATTATTACAATGAGCGCTTTCGGCTATACTTTTAGACATTATCAAGGATGATTTTATTTTTATTTTTAACTATTAAAAGCAAAATCATTTTCGATATTGGCTAAAAGTATATTTTTAACTATTAAAAGTAAAATCATCAACGATAATGGCTAAAAGTATAGCCAAATGCGCTCATTCCTATATGTGTGTGGGTGTATACATATAAATATAATTGATGATGTTGAAGATAAAAAAAAAAATATCAAATCAAAGATTTTTTTTTTATCTTTAACATCATCACTTGATAAGACACCGAGGGTGTTGAAACAAAATGGCTATTTTTGTAGTGATTTTATAGCATACTTATGTTATAATTTTTTTTATAAATAATAATTATATCTGCTCTACTTTGTATTCAGCACTCATTTAAGAATAGTAATTGTTGGTGATTGGAATTCATTCCGTATATACGAATTATATACTTGGGTATATATATATATATATATATATATATATATATATATATATATATAAGTGATAGAAATTAGGAGGATTTGAGATAATTATAATTAAGTAATACATCGAGTCTAGAAGAAACTTCAACACGATGCAGATAGCACTGGACGGCCGTTTCGTCCTATATTTGGGACTCATCACTTGTATATCCTTGCTTGAATCGGCTTCTAATGCTCATGATGGAGCAGCTTGGTCGAGATAAATTTGAACAAGGTGGATATATTTTAAATACAAAGGAATATAACCGGACATGTTTGCGTATGCTTAGTTGGGTGTTTGCACATGAGTATGTGTTTTTATACGTTTTTGCGTGTTTGTAAGTCTGTGTGGAGTAATGGTTAGCGGCTCGGATTGAGGAATCGGAGAGCCGAGTTCGAATTCCACTTGAATCCATTACATTCTCTTACGTGCTAATACTCTTGAGAAAGACAGACCTTGGATGGCAACTGGTTTACTGCAGAAAGAAACGGCAACCTACTGCGGGGAACAAAATCTGCCGCGTCAGTCGTGTATCAAAAGATATATAATTTCTTAAGCGTATATCACGCATGGCACATAACTGACTATGTCTGTGTACGTGCGTTTGTGTGACTTCTGATTTGTTTTAAGCATGTGTGTTTACGTGCGGTTACGAGTATGTGTGTGTGCTATGGGCACGTAGCCGAGTGGTTAGAACGTTGGCCATGAGACACGGGTTCGAATCTGGGTGAGGCGATCCTTATCGAAAGCGCCTGAAAACCATAAGAACAGGTTGACCCAAGCCTTGTGAGTGAAAATTTGGAAGACGGAACCCGTCAGAAGTCACAAGTCATCGTGACCGAGAGTTTGAACGTGCTAGTCTTC
>CAHIKZ030003380.1:2242500-2245000 GCA_903632075.3 Acanthosepion pharaonis | reverse complement strand
ATTCGACATTAAATAACCCAACAACGGTTAACACATCATAAAAACAGCCCACCAAATATTGTAGGCGCTTCAGTGTGGTCTAAGAGTTAATGAGGTCAGAATCTGGTTGTCTATTATTACTCAGTCGTGAGATTGTTCCTCACTGAACACGCTATACAACAAAATTGACATTTTATACCCAAGCAAAACTAAAACAAGGAACGGTTATAAACAATGAATAAAAGAATTCAACTCAACACAATAAACTTTGAGGAAGGAAGA
The DNA here is from genome assembly GCA_903632075.3 of Acanthosepion pharaonis. Classification (NCBI taxonomy): domain Eukaryota; kingdom Metazoa; phylum Mollusca; class Cephalopoda; order Sepiida; family Sepiidae; genus Acanthosepion; species Acanthosepion pharaonis. The sequence continues at coordinate 2,244,739 of CAHIKZ030003380.1, read as the reverse complement.
ATAAAAATAATACAGAAAAACAGACTGTGCCAGAGAGAAACCATAGCTAAAAGAACTGGTCAAAGGTAAAAATCAGAAAAGGTGGATGAACTTAAAAGAAATGTTCAAGGAAAATAATACAGAAAAAGTATATGAACCTAAAAGGACTGTTCAAATATCAAAAGAGAGAAAAGATAGATGAACTTAAAAGAAATGATTATGGAATATAAGAGAGAAAAGCTAGATGAACTTGAACTATTCAACGAAAATGAGACAGAAAAGGTAGATGAATTTCATCCAATTTTTCCAGAAAAATAAGACAGAAAAGGTAAATGAACTTTATTGAATTTTTCCAGAAAAATAAGACCGAAAAGGTCTATGAATTTTATTGAATTTTTCCAGAGAAATAAGACAAAAAAGGTAGATGAACTTTATCGAATTTTTCTAGAAAAATAAGACCGAAAAGGTCTATGAATTTTATTGAATTTTTCCAGAGAAATAAGACAAAAAAGGTAGATGAACTTTATCGAATTTTTCTAGAAAAATAAGACCGAAAAGGTCTATGAATTTTATTGAATTTTTCCAGAGAAATAAGACAAAAAGGTAGATGAACTTTATCGAATTTTTCTAGAAAAATAAGACCGAAAAGGTCTATGAATTTTATTGAATTTTTCCAGAGAAATAAGACAAAAAAGGTAGATGAACTTTATCGAATTTTTCTAGAAAAATAAGACCGAAAAGGTCTATGAATTTTATTGAATTTTTCCAGAGAAATAAGACAAAAAAGGGAGATGAACTTTATCGAATTTTTCTAGAAAAATAAGACCTAAAAGGTCTATGAACTTTATTGAATTTTTCCAGAGAAATAAGACAGAAAAGGTAGATGAACTTTATCGAATTTTTCCATAGAAATAAGACAGAAAAAAATAAATGAATTTTATCGAATTTTTCCAGAGAAATAAGACAGAAAAGGTAGATGAACTTTATCGAATTTTTCCAGGAAAAATGAGACAGAAAAGGTAGATGAACTTTATCGAATTTTTCCAGATAAATAAGGCAGAAAATGTAGATGAACTTTATCGAATTTTTCTAGAAAAATAAGACCGAAAAGGTCTATGAACTTTATTGAATTTTTCCAGAGAAATAAGACAGAAAAGGTAGATGAACTTTATCGAATTTTTCCATAGAAATAAGACAGAAAAAAAATAAATGAATTTTATCGAATTTTTTCCAGAGAAATAAGACAGAAAAGGTAGATGAACTTTATCGAATTTTTCCAGGAAAAATGAGACAGAAAAAATGGTAGATGAACTTTATCGAATTTTTTCCAGATAAATAAGGCAGAAAATGTAGATGAACTTTATCAAATTTTTCTAGAAAAATAAGACCGAAAAGGTCTATGAAATTTATTGAATTTTTCCAGAGCAATAAGACAGAAAAGGTAGATGATCTTTATCGAATTTTTCCAGAGAAATAAGACAAAATGCATATATATATATATATATATATATATATATATATATATATATATATATATATATATATATATATATATATATCTCAAACATAAACTAAATAAAGGATATAAATAACTATATATGCATGATAACGTACATGTACAGATGAGCAAATAAATATTTATTTAATTTAAGCTTGATGAACCTAAAAGAACTGTTCAAAGAAAATAAGATGTAGATGAATTTAACTAAAACTGTCCAGGGAAAATAAGACAGTAAAGGTAGATGAACGTAAACGAATTGTTCAAAGAAAATAATACAGAAAAAGTAGATGTTCTTAAACGAATTGTTCAATGGCGGCAATATAGAAAAATAATATGAACTTCAAAGAAACATAGAAAGACAACGAAAGAAAAATGATATTTAAGGTGATTTGATTAATCTGAGAAAAAATATAATCGAAAAAATATATTTGGCATGAGAAAAAAGTTGAATGATATACAAAAAATGAGATGAAAAAGAACTCGTCAGGCAATTAAAAAATAGTAAAGGCACAAGAAGAATGAAAACAGATGAGAAAGCAGGAAAGAAAAAGAATAAATTCAAAACAGGGAAGGAGGAAGAAAAATGTGGGATAAGATCGAATAAGAAGGCAAGAAAGAAACAACATAAGAAGAAAGAAAGAAAGAAAGAAAGAAAACAGGTGACGACAAAGGAGAGAAAATAAATGCGTGTGCAGAAGTGAGAAAAGTGAAAAGAAAGAAAGAAAGAAAGAAAGAAAGAAAGAAAGAAAACAGGTGATG